>WAAD01010453.1:0-46548 GCA_013389945.1 Fregata magnificens | reverse complement strand
GGGCTCGGAACCCGGCGGCGGTGTTGTCCCCGGGAAGAGAAGGGCTGGGAGAGGGTCTGCCGGTCTCTCCGGCGCGGCCGGTCTCCATCACCCGGCAGACGGCGGCTGCGGGATGCAGGCAGAGAGCGGGGAGGAGGAGATGCTCCAGCAACGCCCGAGCAGCCCTGTGCGATGCCGAGTGTTGTGTTTTCTTGAATATTCATAAAGGCTAAAGTTTTGAGTCACGTCCGTCAAACCGATCTGTCTCGTCGGTGCTTTCCCTGATGAATATTTCCCTTCTTTATTGCTGTCGTAGGGCTGCCTGACATAGTAAAGCGTTTCGGCTGGAGCGTTTGTTACAGCGGAGGTATCGGAAGCTCTGCTCATAGTTTTGTCTCGTCTTTGTATTTTTGACAAGAAAGAAGTAAAAAGAAAACAGCGATGTGAGCGCTGTAGTATCCGCTCGATTTCATGTGAAGATTTCCAGCCTTTTCGAGCACGAGCGTCTCTTGTGGTTTCGGAGCAGAGCGAGTGGGAGGGAGAAAATAGGTAGTGCTGGGTCTAATGAAACAGTAACATCAATTATTCCCCGGTGTGAGACCACTTAAATAAACTGCAGAGGTGGTTTTACTGTGGGAACCCATTTGCCAAACGAATTTAAGTTAAGAGAAAATACGTTTCCGATATTTCCGTTGGTTCTCGTTTGCCTCAAGACGAATTTTAAAAACACTTTCTAGTGATGTTTTCGTTTTGTGTGTGAGATTCTGTTTGAGCAGAGGAAAACCGAGCTTCCCTGGCAACTAGCAGCCTTGAGCCAAGTACGGCTTTACTGCCAGGCTACTGCTTTTTTTGGCTTTCTAAAGCAGTTTATGGTGTCAGTGCCACGTGCCACTCACCGTCTAACGCCTAAAAAACCCACAAATGGTTGTTGGACTGAAGAGACATCTTTGAAATTTTCTGTACTCATCTTTTATATAACTAGGAAATCATGAGAAGCATCGGCTTACTCAGGGTAAAATCCTTTTCTTAACTTCCTTTCCTGTTTTTTTCCCCAAAGTGGATATTTGGAGCTCATTCTCCAGTCATAGGATTTTCACCTTCTTCGAGCGTGGAATTTGTTCCTGTTTTTCCACCTGTGTACGCATCCACGGTTCCGCCTCATGCTGGGAAAAACTGGATCGATAAAAGGCTACCGAACTGCAAAGTAAGTCTGATCTTGGTGTGTTGAAGTATTTTTAAGGGTAAAGTATATGAGCTGAAAAATGTTACGGGTTCTGTGAATTGCGAAGGCGTGCGGAAGGTTGGTAGTTTGTCAGGCAAAGCCCCGTGGAGGGGGAATGTTGTAAGGGACGGTTAATGGAGGAGGCTACTTCAGCAGTTACACATCTTTACTTTTCTGGAGTTATCAAAAGACTATACTATCTTTAATATTTGTCTTTATTGCATTGAGTAGAACGTTCTAGTTTTACTATAGGATGTGATTATGAGAGTTTTCCATATTCCCTTTCTTCTTGGTACTTCCACTGTTTTTCCCCAAAAGGGGTGCCGCGGTACAGCGCTGACAGCGGTGGCGTCACCGGGAGCACTGCCACGTCCCTGGCGCCAGGGTGTCACTCGCGGTCCTGCGCCCTCGTCCCGCCCACAGTTACCTACATCTGTACGTTTGCCATGCTGAATAAGTAAAACAAGGCTTATGTGAGTTTATCCCATTTCCCTCGCTCACCCCCAGCTCTCCTATGAGGAAGATGGCTGAAGCCTCTGGACTGGAGATGGGCTTGCTCCGGAGTAACCCTGTCTGGGACACAATTGCCTTCAGCTGTTCTTTTCTTTTTGTATGCTGCATCAGCTGATGAGTCGTGTTCAAAGCCAGTTAATTTTTAGATGGTCAGGTAAACTCAGCCTGCAACATTTACGGAGCAGAAATCAATCTGGTTTTGCACGTTTGTCCCTGAATTGAGATACTATCTGTACTGTAATATGGAGTTAAAGATACTTTAATTCTCACTTTTATTTCTGAGTTTTGTGTCTCAAACCTTAACATTCTTTTTATTTATTTATGTTGGACAGATATACTTGAATAATGCATTTGCTCTGGATTCAGCGTGGATACATCCTGAGGAATCAAGACTCTTCCAGGGAAATGAGAAACCCCTGTTAACGACAAATCAAGTAGCTATGGCTATAGCCAGGCCAGCTGCTGCCTCCAGGCCTCTTCCCACAGTGGTGTTGGCACCTCAGCTGATACCAGGTCAGTCGGACATAAATAATTAAGTACTTATCTTTTTTTTTTTTTTTTATTAATCCATCTCCCAGAGATGCGTAAGCCGTTCTCTAAAGTAAGGCTTGCTTTCCGTTTGGCTGAAAATCTCTTCCTTGATCTGAACCTTGATGGCAAAGTGCGTTTCATCCTCTAAATTACTTTTAAAGAAAGAAGAGACTGTAATTACAGCAGGTTGTAACAGATTATTCCATAACTGGTTGCTGGCTTCTGGAATGAAGGGGCCAGCCACTCCCAACGCACTTGGTTTATTTTCAAACAAGAAATTGCTGACACAGTTCATGTATAATTCTCCTATTGGCTGCTAATTTTAAGAATTTCGTGTGGTCTGTGTAGACAGCTATCAGTAGAGAAGAGCAATTGATCCATAATCTCATTAAGACTCAGTTACGCACAACGATATTTGTGAAATAAATGCCATTAATCTGCATAACTCAGGTATGTCACAGCTGTTAACGGAAGAGCTAAGCTTTATACTTGGAGAAGAGCAGAAAATACATGGCAGTAAAGCCGAATCTCTCTATTTTGGTGCTACAGGAGTAACTTAAAATAGCAGTTGTCTCACAGAAAAGGTTAAGAAGTAAAATGCTACTGATGTTTAAACCCCTAACATATATTCTTAAATTCAGAAGTAGGATGTTCTTAACGCCTTGCTGTCAGCTGTTTCTTTCTTTCTTAGATCGAGGGTAATGTCTGTTGACAGCAGAGCCCCTCCTGCCTTGGTCTTTGCCCTATAAAGTACTGCTCATTTTGCAACTGTACGGCACGTGGGAAGTGTTCCTGTATTTTGCCAGTAATGCAGAGATTCAGGGAGAGCGTGCTGGAAGAGATCCCTGCTGCTTGGGTTCATTTGCCAGACTGATTCATTAGCAGTGAATATTGTTCTGTATTGAAACATGTTGAAGCACTCGAATCGGTTCCATATTTTGATGTTTTAGCAATCCGTTGCAGTAAGCTGCCTTCTCCTCCTGCCAGAGACGCCCGATGCTCAACTGGAGTGCTGCTCGCCAGCGCTCGGAAATGAGACTGCCACGGGCGAAACCCCGTTATATTGATGCGTTCCTCCCGGGATGCCGTGGGGAATAGTCGAGCTCTGTTCCCAGACAGGAGGCACTCTTCAAAGCGTGTTTTTAAGGACAGGCACGATGGTGAGGGGGTGTTCTGTGCAGGGGAGCGGCAGCCTGTTGTTTGTTTATGTCTGTTTAAAATATTTCAATATTTTAAACAAACTTGTCACATACAATATTTCAGACATAAAGAAAGAGGGTACCTGGCAGCGGGTTAGGGAGGCATGCCTGGTGGAACAGGGGCATTCCCAGCCTGATGCCACGTTTGCGGTCTGTAAGTAGCACAGAGGGAAGAAGGTTTTCTTCCCCCTGGACAATGTATGCACACACAAGCCTGTTTTCACAGGAGATCTTCAGGTGGATCCAGCTCTTCCTCCGGCAGCGTGCTCAGTGTTGGCTGCCACCTCTTCAGAAAGCCCCTGAGCTCCCGTTCGGGTGGGAGAGGTGCAGGGAGGAGCCCAAAGACCCCAACCATCTTTCTAAATCTTCTCATCCCTCTCTAAATCTTATTTCTGATTGATGCGATCAATGCTAATCCAATAACATCCCCGGCCATGTGTGAACTCCAGAGCTTGTGCAGAGAGAAGCGTGCACGGCGATGGCACTGCTGCAGGATGGCAGTATCGGTGCTCTACAGCCGTAATCGGAAGCTGCTTCTAGGAAGTGTTATGGTAGTTCTTGAAGTATTTCCTATATAATCTTTACACTTAATATGAAGAGTAATAAAAATACTGAGAGCAAATTGCTTAGTTAAGTGGTTTAAACTGAGAACTTAATAAGCTTTTTGCAGGCTATGCGGCTGTATTCATTTTGAAAGCCTGTCTTATGGCAGGTTTGCCTTCCACAGTTATCGGTAATGATATAATTGTTTTCTCAATGTATCAGTAATGTTACAGAGATAAAGGAATGAGGCGTTGGAGTTCGGCGAATGGTAATGCACATAATTTAACAGCTGTGAGCTCCAGCTACTAGAAGGTGTTATTTTCTGTAAGAAAAGGAAGCAGCTATTATTCTCACGCATATTGCGAAACATGGATTTATGTACTTACCATTTTGTGTATCTAAAGCGAATAGTGACGTTTTATTTTCCCACCTAGGAATGATAGCTTGTTTTATGTCTACTGGATACTGCATTTTTTGTGAGGAAGGCAGCGTCTGGATATTTTTGCAGAGAAAGGATTAATATTTTTGTCTCCTGCATTGTGCTCTCTGCCGTGTGGATGAAGTCGTGGCTGGTTTGGTCCCGAGTCGGGTGAGCCCGTGTGGCATCCGTGCGTTCCGCACATCCCCGTGCTGGACGTGGGGTGAGGGGGCACCGGCAGGACCCCTTGGCGGCACCCGTTAGATGAAAGCTGTAACCCCTTGGTACGTGATGTTCAGTGCTTTTACTATTATCGACGCTATTAAAGCGGTTTTAAATGTTTCAAGGTACGTTCTTGCAGTTTGGCATTCCTGGCTCTCAAGAGCGTCGCCAGCAGTGGTTCCCTGCAAAGGGTGTGTTCTTATTGGTGTGTTCGAGAAGGTTTTCCCAGGAAAGAACAAGCCTTTCATCCAGCCTCCAGTGAGGGAGGGATCAGGAGATACAGATGGAAGTGTTTTGTCATCTCTTCAAGAAGCAAAGTTCCCCAGAAGTGCTTCACGAGCCGCCGGTGGGAGAGCGCTGAGCAGAGCCCGCCCGAGCAGAGCCCGCAGCCGCCTGCCGCTGCGGCAATGGCTGGGCAGAGAGGGGAGCGAGGGAAGCATCCCGACTGGGGTCACAAGAAATGCAGTGATTTTGTTATGTTGAGACGGTGGCTTTCAGCTTATAGCCCTTGAAATCCGTGTTTGCCTTCTGCTTGCTGAAGGGTGACTATGAAATGCAAGGTTAGCGAGCCAATGTCTCCTGTAATTGTGTGCACAGTCCCGTATCGCACAGGCTCCAGCGTTTGCAGGGACTGAAAGCTTGCTGGCTCTCCAGGAAACACCAGTGCGGTGCTAAACACAACATTATGTGGGCACTCCAGTAGAACCAGTAATATAATGGTCATCACTGGGCTTCTTACTGAAGACCACGATATTCTGCCGTTCGTTTCAGGGTATCATGCCTTGAGCAGATCGTCTACATACAGACTTGGGAATTCGGTAGGGAGCCCCTCAGCCTGCCATAAGGACTTCCCATCCACGCCTGAACCAAGTCCTGGCCGCAACCGGTGCTGCAAGCATGTAGAAACGAAGGTTGCCTCTGTAAATCTTGCCAATGGCTTATTGAATAAATACCCTCAAGAGTTTCTAGGGGTTAAAGCTGCGGGCAGTTGCTCATCAGCAATTTGGAGGCTTGCATAACCTTGAAGATAGAGTGAGTGTCGTACAGGAGCCTCGGCTAGGTTGTTGGGTAAATGGAGCCTGGATGCTGCCTTCTGCACCTCTACTCAGAGCAAAGGAAAATCTAACGTGAACATCTGTTTCCATTTTAAAATGTTTGACAGTCCTCAAAGGGATTTTTTTTTTTAATGCACATTTCAACATAAATTGCATTTTCTTACTGATCTTGAGTGTTGTACTGGCCCAGGTAGTGTGGACGTCTTCAGTAATAGCTGCTAAGGTGTATGCAGAAGAATGCATTACGGCAAACACATTGCGTTCTCGGAGGTCTCCCTCAGGGACCCTTGTCAGAGCCGTGAGTGCTGGGAGGAGATGCTGAAGGGGTGAAAGCCTTTTAATGGTTTTCATCTTTCACAAAACGCTCAGAGTATTTTTTTCATTTGTAACAGAGGCAACGTAACCGGGAGTGAAGACTTCCAGTGTTTTTCAGTGTTGGTTTCCTTGAAGGAAAATAGCCTTCTTAAATCAGATTTTTTTTTTTTTTGTTGGAATGATTTTTCAATAGAAAATATTTTCTGCTAAGTCAAAGCTTCATTGCTGCCTCTACATTTCCGCAGCATCTCTTTGCTCAATAGCAATCTTTTGCTCTTTCATCCATTGGTGTTGAAATCAGAAATGCCAGAATGAAGAGTTCATGTACGTTCTTTCACCAAATTGCTTTAGCGTTACTGATCCTATGGAGATTAAAATTTTGATCCCGTTAGTGTCCTTTTCTTTCTTTTAATCCCACTAACCTTTACAGAGCTGAGCCAATATTTTTCATAGCAAGTATCAGTATTAGAATTTATATGCATATATACATATATGTACAGATACAGTTTTCTAGGCAACTTCAGTTTAAATTTCAGACATTACAAATCTATGAAGAGATGTGGCTGCTTTGTGTTAAATTTGGGTTCCATTTTCTTATTTTTTTTGACAGTTTTGAAATGCATGACACAGGACCTCCGACCTTCTGTATTTCCTAAACACAAGCTTTCTATTTGAAGCACGTGTGTATATATAAGTAGTCAGGTTTTGGGCCTCTCAGATTGGATTCACTTATATTTAACGCGCATGGGCTAGGGCCCCCTCTTTGTAAAACGAGAATAGCGCTGCAGGAAGCTGAACATCCCTGAAACGCCATGAAACCCCTCTTTATTTGTGGAGCATTCAGGCGCTGCAGAGATGAACGCTTTGTTAAGTCTCCGGGAATGCTTGACTTTAATCACAGCCTTTACAAAGTTTTTGTTTTGCTTATTAAGTTTGTGCTTTTTTGGTGCTTTTTCTGTTATCTACCCAAATCAAGTGCAAACTTTAGCCCAGTTAAGATTTTTTTTTGTTCCTCACTGAAATTGTAGAAATAAAACTACATGTAATGTGTTTACGGGAAAGGCTTGTCGTTCTGACCCTTTCATAATATTGTCCTACCTGGCCCCAAGACCTCGTTATAAAGAAATCCAGATCTTTCAGTGATCTGCAGAGGCTGTTCTTGTTTGTGAGGGGCCAGGTATTTTTATTTATTGCATATGAGCAAAAAAGTGAGCTGTTAGTGGTGCTGTTACTGGCAGACTCGTGCAATCGCTGGAGTTTACAAATGGAAAAGACAATAAGCTTTTTTTCTTCCCTTTGGGCTACAGAAGATAGGGATATCAATATGTTTTCCTTTGCATTGGGATAAATATGCTATTTAAGTCAATCTATTGCTTCATTTTATTGACGGATAAATGCTGCTGCAGTTGCTCAGCAGCTGACATTTCAGACCACGTGCAAACCTAGGTAGCGGGGCCAGCAGGTTCTCAGTCATCTGCCTTTTGCGAGTATCAATACTGGTGCTATGAATTTATGTGCTATAGGTCTTCCAGGTATTTGTGCTTGATAAAAAGACAAAGTTCTTTTTGCAAGAAGCATTGGAAGCTCGCATTAAAATTATGGCTGGTGCCAAGCCCTGACGTGTGCGGGGCATTGCATGGGGCGGGGGGCTCTCGGGCACCGGAGGGAAAGCACCCAAACCGCGGTGCAGCCGCACCACGCAGGAGTGGGCTCACCCTGGCGAGCGGGCAGGCTGGGGTCTTTATAAATTGCTGTTCAGTGAAGGTTGGATTGTGTAAGGAATGACAGGAGGGGATTAACCAGGAAGCAACCGTGTCCGCATCTTCAAAGCTCAAGCCCATCGTTTTGAGGATGCACTTTGCTGAGGGAGAAAGTGGTATTTTTGTCCTGACTTGGAGTGCCGCCCTGGTGCTGGCCCAGTGAGCCTTCCCAAACACCCGGCATCAGTGATGGCCTGCGTTAGACGCTCAGGCAGCGTGGTGTTACGTAGGGGTGGGCTCGGTTTAAATAACACTTTCCATTTCCTCCTCCTTTTAGAAATACTTTTATTCTATGGAAAGTACCCAACTGGAATGACATCTCGGTCTGCTGAAGCGAATTGGTCCTGTTGACTTTACAGTACCGGGAAATATCTTTTAAATGGTAGAGAGCCCAGTGGAGCGAGCAAGGAGAATAGCTAGTGCTACATCCCAAGGGCTTGTAGTCAACAGCCTTCTAATCCTATTGATGAATAAAACGATAATAAAAGTAACTTATCTTCCCAGTTGCTATCCATTTATGGGGAACTATCTAAAAAAAAAAAAAATTAAATAAATCCAAATATTCACAAAATGTTTACAGGTATGAAGTTTACCTCTGACTCACTAAACTTGGACCTCCCCCTTTTTTGCGTTTTGTGGTTTTATTTTTTGTTTTTTTTTTTTTTTTTTTTTAAAACCTCTTTTCACTTGGCATCTTGCATCTGATCTTCTGCCAGCATGAGGGACAATGTATTGAGAAAGCTGAGAATTCAGCCTTTAAGTTCAGGGAACGTCTGCCCCTACTCATCTGCTCAGAGGGAGCCGGCGGCAGTCCCCTCTTCTCGGCCCTGAGAGAGGAAAATCCGAACCCAACCAGCTTCTCCTTGGATGTACAGAAGCCAGTATATTTATGTGTATCTGTATGTAGTATAAATATCTATATTATTAAAAAACTCATGTCTTCGAACTTAACATTTTTATAATTGGTAGCCTTTTAATCCTGGCTATCACTTTTTACGTGTAAGTGATCATTTTTATCGGCTCTGCAAATGGTCCAACGTGTCGGGTTTTCAGAAATACCGGATTGGTGACTGATGGCTGAAATAATACTTCTGAGAAAATGTTTTTCTCTCGGTGTCCTGCCGTAGCCGGGCCCAGGGTGGCCGGTCGCGGGGGTTTCCCTTGCCAGCTGCGGGTGCAGCCCTGCCGGTGGCTCTGCCCGCGTCCCTGCCCCTCCGGCCGGGAGGAATGGGGAACACAAGCAGAAAGGGCTCGTTTTCTTCCATAAATCGTCCGGTTTTGCCCTGTTGTATTTTTTTTTTTCCCTTTTTAACCTTGTGTTTTAATAGATTAGCTGGCCAAGACGGCTTCTCTGACACCACCGCTGCGGGCGAAGAGAAGATGGTGCGAGCAGGACCTCCCTCTGCGGAGGCTGGTGGCCGTGGTGCGGTGCCTCCCCGCAGCAGCGGGGCTGGGGGGGCCGGGGAGGGTTGGGCAGGAGCCACCCCTCTCCGCACAGCTTTTGTTATGGTATTCCCCCTTTGAATGGTTCGTCTTCAAGGAGGGAGGACCAAGCACGACAGTCATTTTAGCCTGTTTCAACCACCTTCTTTTTTTTTCCCTCTCTGTCAAAAGACGGTTGTTGTCAGTTTTAATTCTGGTAACAGTCTAATAAAGAACTGATATCCAGAAGAGTGTAGTTTACAGACTCTACAGATGGAAGGGAAAGGGAATAAGGAATAATAAACAATAATTCACATTTCAATTTTTTTCTTTCTCTTGGAGCTGTTTTTCGTACATCTTTGGAAGCAGTGCTAGGTATTTTATGACGGCTGTTGCCTTAGAGCTAAACGAGCCACGGCGCCAGGATGGCATCCTTGCCGGGCTGGGTTGTGATCTCTGTCTCCCCGAGATGGTGCGTACGGGGGGATGCAGGTGCGATGGAGCTGCCACGTCAGCTCTTCATCGTCGCTCCCTCCTCTCAACCCGTCTGGCAGCAATAGCTGATCAGGGAATTTACTCTGTGACAAGGGTACCCCTTGTCGAAATGTACTGACTTCGGGCTGGTGTGCTGCGCTGCAGCCCTGCACCACGCACAGGTCCCACGCCGGCGGGCTGGACCGGAGGGTTCGGCTGGCTGTGGCTGCGTTATCCCGCAAACCCTCCGTTCCAGGCTGTAGCTGATTTGGGCAGCACAGCTGAGATGCAGTGAACATTTCTGAAATGGCTTTGTAATCACAAATGATGGACTTTTAAATTTTTTTTTTTTAAATGGCCGCTGGGACCGTGCAGCGCTCGGATGCAGCAAACGCGGTAACAGAAGGGCTGTGCAGCAGTTGGGTGCCTGAAGAGCAGTGCTGTGCCTGAGCCCAGGGCGGGCAGCAGGGAAACCCAAAAGGAACAGGGATACAGGCAGGCAGGGTGTTAGCGATCGGTTGGTGTAGGAATAAAAATAAGGAGCTTGCATCTTGCATCTACGGATGAGGTTCAGGACCTCAGCATTACTAACTTTTATTAACTCCGGGGTCAAAGTATTTAACTTCGATTTAATTGACTTGGTGTTTAATTTTGTATGACTTCCATAGCATACACATTTAAATTGAAACCCTTCAAAATATTTTTTTTATTTTAAATATACATGGAAAACATTTCAGACCCCTTAGGAAGCTACTCAATACTTGGTGTGATTTTTCCTAGTAGCGTTGAGTTGTCGTGTCCTTTTCCCATGCTGAGCTACCGCAGATTAGCATGGGAAGCATCACTGAAACAGGAGGTTTGGTGGTTGGAAAGCTTTGATAGAAATCCAGTGGTGTGTGGTTCCATATGCTTGGCGTGCGTTTACCTGGATAGAGACAGATCAGCACACTGCAGTGGAAATCCATTTGTGTTATAATTGTGTCTTTGGGCTATTCTGAGCAAAAAAGAGGAGGCAGCCAGGTCAGTGTCTGTGTTGGGGTCCTTTGGTCCTCACCCGAAGGAGGAGGACCTAATGCTGAAGAGCTCTTACAGGGCTTGTGGGCACTTCCAGTAGCTCCTGGGCTGAAAGGATAAGCAAAACCCAGCAATTCATCGGATCATTAAAAAATACTTATAAAGAACATTATGCTTGTGTGTATTAATACTTTCTTCTCCAAGACAGATGAAAAGTTCAAAAGGTCTTTAATCTGCCTGAAACTTTTTCCTCTCTTATTTTTTTAACGTGGGTCTTTTGGGAAAGATATTCGTAACTCTTCGGTAAAGGTGTTTTCCTGTAGGCAAAACTGAAGAGAAGGACCGAAAGGCTATAATAATCAAGTGCAGTTTAAAACTCATTATATTGTCTGTACAGTAAATTTTCACAATACCGATAACTTCTTTATCTGAAAGGGAAGGTCTTGAATTGCCCTTTTTGGGTGAGAGTGGATCTTCATATGTCACAGGTATTCATATTTACTTTTGTCTTGTTAAATAAAGTAATTTCTGTTCTTTTGGGTGTTTTTTCTTCAAGGAGGAAAATCTCGTGGTTTCAATTTTTAACATGTTTGACAATGTCAGTAGCCAAAAGGCAGTTTGGATGTGCTCTGTCTGGTTGCAGAGACCGTACGTGAGTGTAGAGAGGGCACTGGTGCGGAGCAGGGAAGCGGAGGAGTTTGGTGGGTTTTGGAAAGGAGGTCGAGCATGCTCTGTGCTGGAGACGATATGTCTGGTGGGTCTCAGCGGGATCGGCCTTTATATCACCGAGGGTCTCCTTCCTCCCTGGCAGGCGATGGAGACTACTTGAGGGCAGTGCATCGTGCTGTGTGATTTAGCGTGTGCCATAGGACCACCATGTCCGTCTGTCTGTCGGGTTTGCGTACCTATGTGGGGAAGGCTCACAGCCTGCTCCCGTTTTTCAGGTGTCCTGAAAATCCTGGGAAGAAAACGTTGGCCTTGGGCAGTGGAGGTTGTGCTGTTGTGTCAAGCCGTGTGCTGGCCAGGCACGGCAGCGTGGCCCAGGCTGGTTTCTCCTCCGCCGGGAGTGGTGCCCAGCAGTTCGGTGAGGTAGCCAGCAGGTACGGGTCTGCCACGTGAAAATGGGTCTTCTCATCAAGAACAGGAGATGGGGTACAATTCACAAACTTTTGTAGGTGACGCTGTGCTAGAAGAGAAGGCACAATAGAAAGGGTTCTTCTACACCTGTACACGTAGGCCCCTTTTCCACATGGATGTTAGCAGGTAGATACTTGGAGATCATGCTTCATCCCTTGTGATGGGTTTGCTGGCCGGTTCCAGTGCCTTCACCGCATTTCACCACTGTTAGTGAATTATCTCTGAATAATCTCTTCATTGCTTCTTCAACTGCTCTCTGCCCTTCAGTTGCTTCACATCAAAATGTGCTGCCCATCTCGGACGTCTCCCCCTAATCTGTTTGCTTGAGAAGAGCGGAGCTGGAAGGCTGGGGAAGGACGTTGAAATGGGGTTTGTTATTTCAGCATCCTTACTACCCAGGATGCAGCGTGACTTGGCAAAAACAGATTTGGGGAAACCACCATCGCTAGGAAAAAAATTTCAGGTTTTTTTTCCCCTCAAGGGTATATCGATGATAGTATTTTACTTCTATTTTCAAGGCATTTGACTCTTGAAATTCACGTAAATGTGGGGTGATTAATGATGATTCCAAAAAACCCTTTCAAGAAGTTTTTGGAAATACTTACAGCAAAATCTGGTTTGTTTCTGAGAAGAACTTCTTTTTTCCAGCTCCACTGAGTGCGGATGAAAGTCCCTAGCTCTCAACAAGTCATGTCCTGGTCCAGCTTCCAGTTGCTTTCACATGTTACGTTAGAGACCGATAAATTGCTGAGACGATTGTTCGGTTGAGTGCAAAGCAAGAGAGCGGGCTTGATGACCCCCAGACACCCTGTCCGTGCTCTCCTCTCAAGTATTAACAATTATAGGGGTAGTCCTTTCTTCACGGAATTATTTAGCAGGAGAGAGGGAGAGAACTTCATCAAAGGCAGGGAAATCACCAAACCTTCTCTTTCAACTGACTGATGAAACTTTAATAAGGGGATTGATGAAACTTTAATAAGGAAGCCCTGCTTCAGGAGCGTTACTCGTCTGTGCTGGTGGAAGACGCTGGATATCCAAGCAACTAAGGCTTACGTTATTCTGCTGCTTTCCTGGGCTCTTTGGGGAAATCGCGTTTTATTCTCCAAAATAAAAGAATCAAATGAGAAGTAAACAACCTTTCTGCTCCTGCACCCTGTAGGAAACCAGGAGAAAAGTAATTTTTCTAGACAACGTTAGTTTTCATAAGAGTTACAGAAGATGTTTTGTGGATTTTTCCCAATTACCAACAGCTGGAATTAGGAGTGCGTGCAGGCTCTTGGAGGCCAAGTGTTTAACCTAACGGTCTGTTCTAGTCCTCAGGTGAATAAATAATAAACTTATATTAAACAGCTGGATTAGTTGGACACTGATTTTTTTTTAATTTTTTTTTTTTTTTTTTTTACATTTCCATTGTGACTCTGGCAGAACAATCTGTTTTTCATCTATCCGTGGTTGAATGATCAAAACTTTAACATTTGTGGGGTTTTTTTGGCCCGTGTGCCTGTTAATTAGTGCATATGCAGGTGTTTTAAGTGAATTCTTCTTGGCATTGACAAATACAGTAGAAATAATAGAAGGTTTTTTTTGTGATGCTTACTGAAAATGTTTGACTTCGGTTTTGCTAATGCAGAGCTTATTTTGTTGGCAAATAATTGTTTATAAAGAGTTAGGAGCAAAGCTGCCAAAAGTTAGTATAACAGATAGCCTCAGGAGCCCCAATTAGCTGCAGCCAAAGCAGGTTCCTTTCCAAAAACCACTGACCCACTCTTTCCCCAACGCCAGCTGAGAGCAAAACAGCATTTGGCACCTGAAAGTCAAAACTTTGTAGGTGTCTGAAGCCAGAGCAGGATGGAAAAGCCTGGATGAGGTGTCTGGGCTGTGTAGGGGACAGTTACCTGCCTGGGAATACGACCTGAACCGGGCTTGCTCAGCTGCAGTTGTCTTACCCAAAGCAGTGGCGTTGCAGAGGGGCTCCATCACCCACCCCAATGCCGCGATGGTCACACTTCCCATGGTCATGGGCCGATTCCCTGTTTTCCTTGCAGAGATGCACGTAGAAAAAAAAGTCCTACAAGCTCACAGAACGCCTGAAGTGAGGAGTCTGATCAAATAGTGATTTTTTTTTTTTGCAGAGCTACGGTTGGCTCTTATTGCCTGAAGGATTTCCACATGAACTGAAAACATTTGCTAAATGACATAATAAGCTAATGATTGCTTAATTTTTGAATACATAGCTCAGTGTAGAGGGAATAACAGCTGGTGTTTGTCAAATTAGGTTTTCTCCTTAAGATTTTTAGTACTCATTTTCTTGTTTATTTAACATATTTAGCCAAGATTGAGCTCCGAAGGTCTTCCCCCACAAGCTTGTTAGGCTTAAAGGTAAATGTTGCACGGTCTAAAGTGTGTTTGAGCCTAGATTTGGCGGACTTCTGAGCTCCCGTGTGAAGCCATTGGAGGTTTCCTGCGTGGTGTGTTTTCAAGATGAAGGATGCTAGTACATAAAGCTTGTAAACCTCAGGTATCTGCATGCATATTACAGGAGATAGACAGGCAGCTAAGTAACATTGCATGGTTAATAGAGCAAGGAACAAAAACATTCAGATTTGAAATCAGACAACTTCTATTTAGGAAAAGTCAGAATGAGGATGGTCGTGCATCATTATGAAGCTGTAGGAGCTGAAGAAAATGCCGACCAATGCGTTCAAATATTTCACTTTTTTATTGAGGTTTTTTTCATTTAAATTTAACAGCTCTGCACGGTTTGTGTATGACTCGCCACTGTCTTGTCCCCCTAGGTTATAATGGTACGTTCACATATATGGGGTTTTAATATCTAAAAATGCACCAACCACAAGCTAGGACTTTAAGAACAACGATTAGGAAAGGGGCTTTGAGAGTCCCTAGAAAATACGTGATATATTCAAAGTCTCGTGTCTCACTAAGGGGGACATGCAAACAGGGGAGGCCAGGTGGGAAATGTTGCAGACTTTTGTTCCATCTTGTGTTGAAATTCAGAATGCTGAAAACATGTAATCTTAGGTAAATCCCCTGTTTTCCAATTAAAATCTGTTGTATCTCACTCTTCCACAGGGGGCTGCCAGAATAGCCTTAAACCGGTCGGCGGCAATCAGACCCTGGCATTGGCCGCTGCGGCAACCACTGCGATGGTGTCGGTGGAGCCTGAAGCCCCCCAGGGACCTTCGGCGCCGAGCGTCCAGCCCTGCCACGTGCTGACCTTCTCCCCTATCAAAATTCCCATCTTGGCTTCGCCTTTTCCAGGTAAGGTCGATCCTGGTGGCACTAATGAGCGGCTTTTTATGTTTACTTTGCAACAGAGAGGGGCTTCTGAGCATGAGTTTTGCTGTTGGTGTGCTTTGGAAATTAAATATTCAGGGGATATAGGCGGCATTACTGTAATCCAGAATTAAAGTTGTTTTTGCTGGTGCTGCTGAGAAGTGTTCTCTGAAATTGTGTGTTAAAAGTGAGTTCAAAACTCCATCTACGTTGGCAATGTTTGTGTACGCTGTGACGGTTACCGGCAGCAGATGAACTGAGCTGCATCCCCTGTCGTCTTAGTGACTTCTGTAAGAAAACGTGGTCATAGTGGCACCGAGTCTTTGCAGCAGATCCTCGGGCTGCAGCGTTGGCAGTTGAAAGGTATCTGCTCGACATACGGTAATATTTGATTAAGACTTAAGTAGATTGTTTGGCTGTTATAAAATATGCTGGAAGAAGGTAGCCATGGATTTGTATTTTTTTTCTGATAGGTTTAGATGTGGTTGCTTGCTGGAAAAAACACTATTTTCTTAGCATGGCTGTGTGTAACAACTTTCTGAGTATGGCAGCTGGGGAAGTACTGTGGCATCCCTGACTCGCTGTGGAAGTCTGCCTGATGTAAGGTCTTTAGGATAATTTTTCAAACTGTCCTTTGAATGCTTAAGGCTATATTTTAGAAATGTTATGTACCAATTAAGTTAAAACTTTAAATTAGGGTGCATTTTCCATCTTTTTGGTACTTGAAGTGTAACACAGCAAGACACAGTGAGATTGAATTTTGCAGAAGGTATGCAATTACGATTTTTGGTGTTCAGGCAAACTCTTTTTATGAGAAATGTATCTCAGTAATTATTGTTCTCGTTGAGCAGTCATTAGAATCACCCAGATAAATGCCTGCCAGGCGTACGGCAGCGTTTTCGCGTTTAGGGAGTCTGAAGAGCAAACTGACCCATAGGAATAGAGGCACGAGTCTTTCAGACTTTGTCGAGAAAGGACGGTACCGAAATAAGAACAGAAAGCAGAGTTAATCGCTGCTCTAGTGCAGTTGGTGGTGCTTCCCACGGAGTATTATTTGACCCACAGAAACCATTTTGCCTGTTTCTAAGTGAGCATCTTAGAGGAGAATCCAAAGGGGAAAAAAAATCATTCCTTATCTGTGCTGCAAACCAGAATTAGATGCCAGATGTGTTCTTTGCTGAATGGAGATGCTCGGGCGATCTGGGAAGGAGCTGGCGCAGGACTTTTGATTTACAGCTGCGGAGGTGAGCTCTGCGTGAAGTGTGTTAGACGTGATTGAATATTATAATGCCGGGAAGCTCTACCACTTCGATAACTGGCTCAGCTCTGCAATGGTACACACGTCAGGCCATGATAATTGTTGCTTTCCTTTCGAATGAGTGTATGATAGGCTATCAAATATCATGCTTTGAGTGCCTGAGCAATCATCCTATTATCGCTCATTCACAGTAAGCCACACACTTCTGGGTGTTTTCTGCTACAGAATATATAGTAGCTTTTTAGAAAAGAAAGCTTTAAAATGCCTGGTCCACGTACAATAAACTTGAGATTCAGCTAACTGTTTTTCTCTATTAATCACCATCTCTGGAGGGAAGGCTAGTGCCTTGGCAAAGGCTGACATAAAACATTTTTATGAAATTCCTTTTTATTGTGCTGGCGGAGAAGAGGACTCGAAGGTGTTGGGTGTAGATTATCTTTGTCAACACCAGCGTGATGAGCAGCTTCCCCCGCTGGTGCTGGGCTGGGTGCGGGGTGGGTGGGAGCGCTGGTGTGCCCTTGGGGCAGGGGCCGCTCTGCCGCTGGGCTGGCATCCTCTGGCTGGGTCCAGGGAGGTGCAGCCATAGCTACCTGGTGAGGACGGGGTGAGGGTTTCTGTGGGTGCTAACGAAGGAGCCGGGCTTTTGATAGGCGTGAGTGAAAAGGGGGGAGAAGCACGTGCAGAAGCTTTAAACCCAGCGCGTACTCCGCGCACGCTGGGGCTGCCCCTGCTCCCCTCTGCCGAAACACAGCGGGCGAGGTGCTGAAGCTGGACTCAACTGAACTCCCAGGAACAAATGGTCGGTTGGCCAAAGGCAGCTCTCTGCTGTCAAAAATAAATGTCTCTATTGCCGTATAAATTAATGGCTGGGAAAGCATCGAGAAAGCGTAATCTAATGTACAGATAATCCCAAGTGTGGATCATGCTTTACAACCCTGTCGGCCTCTCGGTTGAAAACATCCGTGCGATGGCGTTTATTAAAGATGACTTATTGTTCTCAAAGAGAAATATATCTTGGAGAGAGCATAATCTGTGGACCCTGGGGGCAGCTGCATTTTTCTTGATCCATGTGTGATTTATAAAGTAACGTGGTAATTAATGAACTTTCCGTGTTCTCCTTGTCTAAAGTTTATGCAGGCAATGCTCACATAATAGGAATGAACTCAGGAAACAAAAGATTACATTATTTCCATCTCAAATCTACATGTATCTTGGTGCCTACAAGACTGAACATTGTATGCTCAGTTATACGCCGTTAATTGATTATACTGGAGATCGGTATTATAATACCACCTTGTGCAGTGCTGTATTTCTAATCACAGCAGTTTGTTCAATCAATAAACTTATAATTGAATATTTACTCTTAAGGAGGCCTTTTAATATGATTAGGTTTGCAGCCTTACAGTTCGGCTGGGTTACTTCCTGCCAGCCTAATTAGTAAACTTGTTGAGTTAGTAAGAAATAGCGAGTTAGCGAAGCAAGGCGGGCCATCGGTGAGGTATGGCAGCGGGCGCTGGACAGGGCAGGATCCAGGCTCCAGCATTTTTCCAGCCTTGCAGAGGAAATTTCCTGGAACTTCCTTGAAGCAAATCTCCAGGTCCCGTGAATTAAGGAGAACTTGAAGTAGGCAGAATACAGTGGTGATTTTTACAAGTTCATTTTAGTACAGTTTATTTTACATTTTGTAAAAGAAAATCAGAAGTAGAGCTACAATAGGGTACAGGATATTTGGGGAATTCAAAAACTTTTGTAGCCTTTCCCTGCGCGGGATGCTGTGAAGGATCCTGCTGGGTCTTTGGCCCTGGGCATAAGCAGACGACGACGTTATCAAAACTGACCGTCCTGGGGGTCAGTGGGCTGGAAATGTTTCTGTTTTCTAGCTCTAAGACATTTCCTTTGGCCCGAGAGCCCCCTGTAGCCACAGTCCCTCCTAGTATAGGACATGAATTTTGTGCTCTTAATGCTTCTGGACTTGACATTTAAACTGTTAGTATCCATTAAAATCAGAAACCAAATTGAATTTCAGCCTGATGTGGTCATCTGAATAAACTGGTATTACAAAACCTTGTCTTGGTACTACGGGGGTTGAAATTGAATACCAGCCTCGTTCCCGTTTTGTGTTTGGGTTCATTTACGGCTCATACGATTGACAACAGTCATTTCTGATCTATAACAGATGCGTTCTGCCATTGCCCTGATTCGGAGCTGTGTGACCGCATTGTGCAGTTTGCGTAAGAGTCGCTGCTGAAGTAACTTTCTGACTGAAAAACCTTGGAATCCTTGTATGTGGGGTTGCAGAAGGATAAAGCTAAATGCAGACCAAATGTGATGTGGAAAGCCAACGGTGCCTGGAAACAGTGAGGCTCCAGGACATTACAGAAAAAAGTTGAAATAAAAGATTCAATAAAAATTAAAAATGAAATAAAAATTAAAATAGAATGTAAGGTCAAAAGTCTGTTTGAACTATGGCAGCTGATGGTGCTGACTCCTCTAGCTGTGCCCCGGGGAGATGTAATGGGAGGTCTCAGAGGTCTGGGCTTCTGTTTCCAACAACTGGAAGAAAGCATTCTCCTTCTGCTCTCTGCTTTTCTAGACTGGTTTGGTTTGGTTAGCCATTTCTCATTTGGTTTAAAAAAAAAAAAAAAAAAAAAAAAAAAAGCAAATGGTGTGGAAATACATGGGGAAAATCCCAGAATTCTGTTCCAGAGAGTGGCGTGTTTAGTTTCTGGAGGAATGTGATACTTGAAATTTTTGCAGATGAAAAATGATGCCCCTTAGACTTCATTTCCAGATTTTCTCCTCTTCAGCCATTCCCATCTCCAAACTGCTGATCTCAAACCATTCAAGGCAAGTCCCGTGGCGATCAGTTTTGTAATACAGTTGTGAGGTATTTGTACAATTGCCAGATATATTATTCTGTTTTCTCTCCACCAGCATGTAGGATTCTGTCTTAATTCATTTCAGCATTTTCCAAGAAAGTCTCAGCATGCTGCATTGATGCCATTTTTGTTTACAAAAGTCCCTTTTTTCCCTGATATTTTTTAAACAAAGTTAAATGTTTCAATTTTCCTTCGTCGACAGGGTCTTTGATATGCTTGTTTTCTTTTATTGAGGTTTCATTGGGTGTAACACGGTGTCTAGTATCATTCCCTTACGGTGAGCTCTGCTTCTAACACGCTAAAACGCGGAGCGGTGGCGGCAGCCCCTCGGAGAAGTTGGCTAGAGCAGTTTTCCTAGTTTTAAGCTGGTGAGAAGTAAGATCTATGTGGTGTCTTCCATACAGTATATAGAGCAATGCCAGATAAAACGCTGATTTAGCCATCTTCTAATGACGAGTATCCCGAATATTATGACTGGACTTCCTTCTGAAAGTGGTGAAAGCTGTAATTATCAGGGGCTCCTGCAATGCTAAAATTAATTCCTTGGCACCGCTTTCACTTTCTTTTAAACTCTGTTGAGCCTCCAGTGGTCATTTTTGAGGGAGGTCTGTGTTGTGGTCAGCCAGCGTTCGCTCTTGGACAGAGGGATGTTCAAGGTGGTAGTATGTAACCTAAAATGCTTTACTCTGCAATTACCGTCTGGCAGCTTCTGGAGGATAAGATGTAATTATTTTACCTTACATTTTATCTATGATGACTTGAAACAAGCCTCCACCAAGCTGGAGGCACAATATCAATCCTGTCGGCTAAACAAATGTGAAAATGTCGGCAGCTGAGTCATCCCTAAGCTGTTCACCGAAACATCCTTGTGTGTCTAATGTAGCCATGTGAACACGCTCTTTAACGGGCTTCAGTCCTTAGTGTCTGGTGGAAAAAAAACCCCAAATTTTCAATACTAGCAAATACCCTTATCCCTGGGGAAAAAAAAAAAATCATCCTTAAGCAGAGGGAAGCCAGCTGGGTGAATCTGGCATTGATACGTGGCAGATGATACATGGCACCGTGACCTTCGGGATGCAACTTCTGCTTTCTGAAAGTTTTGCATCCCACAAGGTGTTGGACCTTTTCTAGCTCTTTTGTTAAATGATACTTTTGCTCATCCTTTTTCTAGAGAACCTCGTGATTTAAGTTAAACTGTTTGCAAGCAGCAAGTGTGTTATAAGCAATGCTTCTTTGAAAAAATTCACGTTTCTTTGAATACCTCTAGTCTCCATCAGTTGGGATTAAGAGAGGGTGTAAAAGCTCGTAAGCAACAGCAGTAGGAGGAGGTTCAAAGCAGAGTGGAGCCTGGAGATCATTGGTGATGCAGGGATGGGTCTGGAGCATGCTCACGCATGGAGCATGCTCACGCATGGAGCATCGCTTCCGTCCCTCCCCCAGCCTGGGGAAGCGTCACTTGCTGTTCAGTTCTCCCTCGAATGGGTTTTGTTCCAATGGTCCGTGCTGGGGACAGCCGTGTCTTGGGGATCACGCGTGGGAACGTTCACTATAACAAAACTCAAGTACCTGGGGATGGAGCCAGTCAGAAACACCATGCAGTGGGAAAGGTCTTAGCACAATATTTCTATGCTGCCTGCCGAGCATGGGGTCAACTGTTTTCCCATCAATGGGTTAAAATGGCGAAGGTTCCGGCAATGCTGTTGGAGCGCTGTTTTGCGTAATTCGTTCCTTTTTTTCCTTTCTTCTTTCTTCATCTACTGGTGGTTCTGCTCATACACGTACCAGGCAAAATGCTCCCTTAAATATTTAATGTCAGCCTTGCTGTTAACTTAGTTTTTGTGCCAGATTTAACATACAGACTAAATAGGAGCTTGTGGAGATGCAGCTACTCGGTGATCTGGGCTGCATCTTCATGCTTATTTGCTCTGCTGGTAAAGAGAAAACTTGATTTTCCAGCTCTATCAAGCCAAGTCTTTGAAGAGGACTGCGTCTTAAAAAAACCAAAATGCAATAAACTTTGGGAATGTAAACAGTTATGTGGAGTAATTGAGGTGTGGGATATCTAGTAGTCCCTAGTACCACTTTTATGGCTACTGTATTAAGAATTGGGGTATTTATTTTCTTACTCTCACATACAATTTCTTAATTATTTGAGTGAAAAAGGTAAGATATGAGTTTGTGGTTATGGACTCTGTAAATTAGCAGTGAGTACAAATATTAAAAAAGGCACCATCTGCCATATAAACCATTTGCCACCTGTTCCCTTGCTTTCAGAATTATTTAATGGTTTAAATTTAATGTTTTAGCCTGCCACAGAACAGCTGGGAAGTGACTAAGTATTTTTCCTATCAGTACCTTAACGGCCAAGCAACATTGTATGTTAAGAACAGCTCTTAACGCCAGCGTTTTTCTACATGCTCTTTCATGTGTCTGTCAGTTTGCTTCATTAGCAAATTCTGCTGATATAAAACACATATCCATAACAACAATTACTCAATTATTTTTATGGTGGTTTTTGGAAGAAACAGCTTCTCTTCCCCAGTGAACAGGAGTGATGGCTATTTCAAAGTAGTCACAGCGCTTAGTAAGGCTTTAAGGCACGGCGGGGAAAGGTCGCATGACAGGGCAGTTACTCCTGCGAAGCCCTTAAGCTCAGCCTAAGATCTTCCCTCCCCAGTTTCTTACTGCCGTCGTAGGTGAGATTGAATGAGTGAGGCGAGATAAAATCTGTCTGTAAGAACGGGGAAACGCTTCCCCGTTTTGGGGAAACGGAATTTAAGAAATTAAGGAGGAAGGTTAGACATCTCTAGGGCCTTCCAGTTACCTGGAGGTTTGTTCTGTCCATCTCCTCCCAGCGCCCAGCCGATGGGGTTGGGGTGGTCCAGCGAGCTGCGGGGCTGAAGAAATTTGTCCAACCTCTGCAGAAACTACAAATGCTTTTCTTTCTTTTCTTAACAAGATTAATTAAAAAAATGTAACCCAGTGAGTAAATACTTCGAAAGCTTGTGCAGTTCTGGTCATTCGGATCATTTCTGCCTGCTCTGCCGGTTCAGCTGCGCTCCACAGGGCTCTGTTTCCCCAGGTACTCATTCCCATCATTAAGTCAATTCACTCAGTGGTAATTTTCCTTGTGCATTTGTTATTTAAGATAGTCTACCCATTATGTATACTGAAATTCCTAGATGTTAGGTGCGCAAGAAATAACGATTTGGGAAAGTCAAACTAGCAATTCCAAGTATTCCGGCCAGAAATGTGATGTTCACCTACTCAGGAAGCTTTTCTTTCCCCTCCCTGGGTGTCCTAGGTGTCTTGCAGTAAAACAGGCTTGACTTTGAATACTGAGTAGTTCTAACAAGCTTGTTGTAAATGATCTGCCCAGCTTTAATGCTGTGTAATGAAGCAAGCAAATGAATGTTTATAGTTATCAAAGTGATAACTTCCTAGTCGAGCTAATATTCAGCATAAAATTACTTTTCTGTTTCATATCTGTGTTGGCACATGGGAGGGAAGGCATGCATGTACAGTGGGTTTCTGAGCTGAAATAATGCCAGAGATCACATTTAAATGAGTATCAATTTTCTGCTCCTGTTGGACAGTAAATCTCTGCTGGAAACTGCAAGTGCTCAGCTGCCCAATTAAGACTCTCTAAGAAATGGGATGATTGTTCCGAAGATGTTTCTTATTGTTTGTGTGAAAATTCAGCCATTTCTTTGGGTTACCAAGGCAAACATACTGCGTGAGAAGGAGAGGCAGAGTGATATCAGGCAGAACTTTTTGATATTGCATATTTTTTACACCGTCCCCGTTGGAAAATAAAGTCAATCATGGAGCAGTTATTGATGCAAATATGTGGATGTACTAAACTGGCTTTATGGGTCATGATGCAGTTAGTGTATACGAATAGACGGCAATTTCCAAGGCATTAAGATGATGTCTGAGCCTGTCTTATGTGTCTACATGAAAAGACATCTCTGATCCTCCTTTTCCTGGAATATCATTGACATGACTAAGTAGAAGTAGAAGGGAAGATCTTTTGGCGGGGTAAAAATATACTTCAGAGGGAACGTACTGCTGTGGTACTTCATCTTGTCTCTTGCAAGAATCCTACAGCCAAGCCGGCATCAGTTACAAATTAGTCCTGCTTCATTTATGCCATGTTCTTGGGTAAACAGCTATTTTCTCTAGTGTGAACCAGAAGAAGCTGGTTGAGTGTCTTGGATGTAATGTCAAGATATTGACAATAGCAAAAACTTAATTAAATATTTCACGTAGTAGTTAGAATAGAAAAGACAAACAACCCAAATCCTTTCATTCATGGCCAACTGTTTGCTTGGTAAATGTCATGAAAGTCAGACTTAATTTACTATATGTTTAACTGCTTGTTAAAACAAATAGTAGGGTTTTTTTCTTTGAAAAATGCCAGTGCGCTGCTGGAGAGAGAGTTTAAATCGGATTTCACATGTTAGTAATAGCATTTACACTGTTAAAATGCCTGTGGAGTGGTTTTTCCCCATTCAAGAGACAAGCAAGTGGTGCAGACCTAGGCGGCTATTGCTGCTGATACTTGGAAGGTTAATACTAATATCGCAGTTAGCAGTTTTCCCTGCAAAAAGCAAAGGCACTTTGAGGAACTCTGAATCGGTCACGTTGTGCTCTTTCCCCAGCAGGACGGGCGTCCTGGGCTGTGGTGGGCCACAGTGCTGCCAGCCCCCCTTCCCCTGGCACATGGAGAGTCGGCTCAAAGCGCGCTGTGTGTCACTGTTCATCCTCTTTTATGCTTTGTGATTATTTGGCCAGCCTCATAATATTTTAATCTCTGTCTCGGGAGTTTTGACATCCTGCCTTGGCGGGATGTGGATGCCCTAACTCTCTCTTGATCCCACGCCTAAGACGAGGGGTTGTAACGGGGGCAGGACTGGTGGGATCTCTGTAGGTCTTGCTTCTTTACGGGCTAAATGCCTCCCACCTGTGGCAAACGGGACCACTGGGGATCCGTGGGGGAAAAGTCTCCTTTGCCATACAGCTCCTGAGAGGCTAACCTGCCCACCAGTGTTCCTGAAGCATGGTCCCTGGGCTGGGGGCAGTTGCTCGTGTCGGTGTGTGTGTCTCACACCCTTGTTCAAACATTTCATTTCAGATCAGTTCAGCTCCTCCTTGTTAGCTACAGGAGAGACCATTTCCCCCCGGAAGGCTTTTCAGTAAGGGATTCTCCTGCTTCATGTTTTTTCTGTTGCAGACTCAAATTTAGTTGAGATTTCTGTAGCTTAAAGCAGAGTCTTAGCTAAACTTGATATATTGTACGTGGAGCAGAAGCCTTAGAAGAAAAAACCAAATTGACTGAAACGAAGAAATAGGTCTTGCAAGGATAACGTAATAGTTTCAAGAAGAGAGTCGTTAGATTGCCCCCCTCCAGGAGAAGATGAACAGACGAGAATTACTGTTTGTGATTGTGAGTTTTAAATCAGAGCTGAAAGAACACCTTGTTTTGGTGGCTGCTGCTGTTGTTTCCTTAAATTTATTTATGCAATTAAACCATTAGGAACTTTGCATGCGTTGCCAAGGCTTAATACAGTTACGATGTAATGTTGCTGCCATGTAAAATAATTCAAGGTACTTTTCTGAACTGCTTATTGGTACCCACCAGAAATATTGTGGAGATTTTGAGAGCGGTGCAAAGGAGCAAATTTTGCTAAGGTCCATGTAAAAGATGGAAAGATGCAACAGGAGTGACGTTCCTTTGTGTGCATTTCTCTTGCACTAGAGAAAATTTTAAGTATGTTATCAGTGAGAAGAGACATGCATGCTTGTTTTTTAAATTATTTTTCATAATACATTCAGCCAACTTTATTCTACTTTTCAGACTTTTTTTGGGGGGGGGCTTATTTTCATATAGTAAAATGAAGCTGTAGTGTGGGTTTCAACCAACATGTTCTCAATGTTTGACCTGAATTTGCGGTAATGAATCAGCTCTGTATGTTGTGTAAACTTGGTGCAAACCCAGCGTCTGATGGAGGAGGAAATTCTGTGGTCTCGATGGATTGATCTCTTCTTGTAGAACTTACATCTGCAGAATCTTGTACCTTCTGGTAGGAAATGGTCAGAATGATGTGTTAGATAAGCAAATAATTTCACAGCATTCCCTGAAATAGAATGGCTTCTAGAAAGGCTAATAATAATTTTCTTCTAAACAATTTGTCTAATGCAGTTGTGAACTGGGTAAAATCCGTGCCACAAAAGTGTCCTTCAGGTAATTTAAGAATGCCATTACATTTAATCTTGGAAATTAAAAATAATATAGAAATACCTGTTTGGAAGTTTATTCTAGAGAAACCTAAATGTAAATATAAATTTCAGGGAACCGTAGCAGTTATGTGCTGTTGCCCATGAGCAGCTCAGAGCAGATGGGGAGGTCTGCAAGGCTGAGAGCTCAGGGGGGTTCCCTGGCAAGGACCTGCCGGCCCTTCTGCTGGTGGCTTTGGTCCTCCAGCCCCAGGGACACGCGGGTGGCTGGCACGCCCCGAGGGAGGACACAGGGGATGGGAGGGTTTGTAGTATTATTGCTACTATTATTATTTTCATTTATCCAGTAGAACAGCTGTGCCCGTTCAACCTCTTAGATGGTGGGAAACAAATTTATAGCAATTTTCATGGTATTTTTAACCAGTTACGGTTAGGAGTCATTGGATGTTTTCTGGTTGGCTTCATGTGTTTCTCGATCAGGCCCCACCGTGTAAGTGTAAATAAGTTTCACGAGGAAAAATGAATCTTCGTTCATTGGTCAGAATATAAATAAGGAAAACTAATTAAATTCTACAATTTTAAGTGTGCCATAGTTGCTTCCCTAGAGTAGCTAAATAGAATTTCATTGATTTTATTGCAAATTTAGTTCTGTTTACCGCATGCAAAGCACGATAATGATGTTTCTGCAAAGGAGGCAGGAGGTCTGGCAGCCCGCGGGGAAGGGCTGGTGCTGGCACCGCACTGACCCTCACCCTGTGCAGGAGGCAAACACGGGGGCTCTGGATAAAGGGCTTTCTCTGAACCGCAAACCCCGATGCCAGCGTGGAGGAGGCTCTGCCTGCTGCCGCGCCTGAAGCTCCTCTGGACACTGGTCTTGCAGCAGTGATGTGTGGTCCTGTGCAAGGCAGTGGTGGTCCTGTGCAAGGCAGTGCAAGGTCCTGCACATGGGTCGGGGCAATCCCAAGCACAAATACAGGCTGGGTGGAGAATGGATTGAGAGCAGCCCTGAGGAGAAGGACTTGGGGGTGTTGGTTGAGGAGAAGCTCAACATGAGCCGACAATGTGCGCTTGCAGCCCAGAAGGCCAACCGTGCCCTGGGCTGCATCAAAAGAAGCATGACCAGCAGGTTGAGGGAGGTGATTCTGCCCCTCTACTCCACTCTGGTGAGACCCCACCTGGAGTACTGCATCCAGCTCTGGAGTCCTCAGCACAGGAAAGACATGGACCTGTTGGAGCGAGTCCAGAGGAGGGCTGTGAAGATGATCCGAGGGCTGGAGCACCTCTCCTACAAGGATGGGCTGAGAGAGTTGGAGTTGTTCAGCCTGGAGAAGCAAAGGCTCTGGGTAGACCTTATAGCAGCCTTCCAGTACCCGAAGGGGGGCTACAAGAAAGCTGGAGAGGGACTTTTTACAAGGGCATGTAGCGATAGGACAAGGGGTAACGGCTTTAAACTGAAAGAAGGTAGATTTAGATTAGATATAAGGAAGACATTCTTCACTACGAGGGTGGTGAGGCACTGGAGCGGGTTGCCCAGAGAAGTTGTGGCTGCCCCATCCCTGGAAGTGTTCGAGGCCAGGTTGGATGGGGCTTTGAGCAAGCTGGTCTAGTGGAAGGTGTCCCTGCCCGTGGCAGGGGGGTTGGAACTAGATTATCTTTAAGGTCCCTTCCAGCCCAAACCATTCTATGATTCTATGTAAGGTGACAGCAAATGACATCATAAGATGAAAATCTGGAGTAAGATACAGGGTGAGTGCTATTCAGCTAAAGGTTTACTGAAGGAGCCGTGCTGTTTGGCTTGAGGAGCCGGCAGCAAATAGCCCAAAGCAGAAAGTCTGTCTTGGGTTTGTTTTGCAGAACGGATAAAGCTGCAGGGAAAAGTCTGACCAGACCCCCCACGGTTCCAGGAAAGAAAAACCCTCCTGCCTGCCCTGTATTGTGTCAGCTTCCCACCGTGATTTCAAGAACCGGTTACTTTTTTAAATCTCGGCTCAGATACCATCATAAAAATTGTGCAAGAATTGAAAAAAAGAGCGAATCGCATTTTGGGTTTCTACTTCACTGGTTTCAAAATTCCAAACCTAATTTATAACTGAAATCCTCCTAGAAATAACTGTTTGAAGATTTTGCTCCGAAGTACAAAGGATTAGTTCATGCAGAAATAATTACTCTGATACGACAGAGAGAAAGTGGAAGTTCCGAAGGTTTGATACTGCATAATTTAGTGTATTCTCTCAGAATTACATCCTATTAAAGGAAGAGATTGAAATTTTATGCTGGAGTTAGTTTTCATAAGGCTGGAAATAAATCATAAGTTTTGCAAATGGGACCATATTAAGGAGCAGTGAGAAGCGTTATGGGAGATGAAAAGTGTGGGGCGATCATCATTGTCCCCTTCCCGTCCCCGGCGTGGGCAGGTGCTTCCCAGCCCCACGGCTCCCGTGGGCGCGGGACGGGCGCAGGATGGGTGCAGGACGCGCACGCCGCAGCCCTCCTCTGTGTTTGCTGGTGCATCGCAGTGCACCCTCTGCTTGGGGACCCGCTGCCTTGGAGGCTCAGTTGCCTGTGAAAAGTGCTGAGCTGCACTTGGCAGAAATCACAGCTCTTGGGTTTGGGGACCTACGTCTTTATTTTCCAATTTTATATGATGGATCACATGAATAATTCAAAAGGAGCCTTTCATCTGATACTGGCTGTCACGTTCCTGGGTTCGGGAGTTCCCCCTGCGCAGGGAGGTCACCCGGGTTAGGTGCTACTGCACTGAGAAACTTGCCGAAAATCTAATATGAACTTTTCTTTCCTTTTGAGGGGACTGCATTACACTCTGTAACGCAGCAGGAGCCAGCAGTGCTTAAAGTGATCTTGGCAGAGTTTTAGACGTGTGTCCCTAGAAACACATACGAACCACTGCTAGAAAAACACGGTGGCTCAAACGCCGCTCCTCTGAGCCATCAGTTACACCTCATTTGTGTTTTACTGAAGAGTAAAATAGTAATGCCGTGATCGTGCCCTTTATAAAAGGGAAAGAAGAGGAAGTAATCTTTAAAATGAGAATCCAGAAAAATTTAAATTATTGGTTCTTTAAAACAAATATTAATAATTCCATTATTTTAAATATAAATAATTCAAATGTTGAGAACATGCTGGTTTAGTTCTGGATCTATAAGATGCGACGGCAGAATAAAGAAGAGTTTAGTGTGCTGCCTTTTTGCAGGTGGTCCTTGGCTGGGGACCCGGCGCAGAGGACGCGGGGCCATCCTCTCTCCAGCCCAGCCCCAGCAGGAGAGGCTTTCTAGCAGGGAGGACGGCCACAGTGAGCGATTCCCCTGTGCGACGGCGGCATCGGGTCTCTGCATCCCAGCAATCCATATCAGCTCCTCTAGCATCGTGCAGCGGAGATCAGGGATCTTTTGCCCAGTACCCATCAGCCGGGAAAGCCCGGGGCGATTCGCCAGGTCTGTTGCCTGCTCTCCCGGGCAGGCGGGCTGCGAGCGGGGGGCCATGCACACACAGGCAGCTGCCTGCGCATCCCCCGGGAGCAGCGTTGCTTGAGAGGGACTCCTGGCCGCGGAGGTGATCGGGCAATGGCCATCCATCCATCTTCCATAGCTGAAAAGCTGGGGCAGGAGATAGACTGTGGGCCCAGAGCCCCGCAGCAGCCGCAGCCCCCAGCGCTGCCAGCTACTGATGCTCGTTCGGACGTTCAATAAGTCACTTCAGGAGTGACAATCTACACGGTGTCATCTTTTGTCGGATGGCATTGGTTTTACTAGCTATGAAAATGAAGCCCAGTAGAGAAACGGTCTTTTAAAATAAAAGGGTAAACAATTATTTTTTTTTTAAGTGAGAAGAGCTTGGTTTCACTTCACACGTTGCTTATTTTGATGGTAAATCTAGAGGATTGTTTAATTCTATGGGCTTTGTAAGTCACACAAACTAAGCATCCGGATTTCATTTGCTTTTAACAAACGAACAGTCTGACTTTCTGTGCAGTATTGCACAAATCCAACTCCGCCTTTGTTAGGCCTGGCAGGTGTGCTCTGTTTACTGTAGGCAAAGATGGTTTTGCTGGGGGAATGGTAGTGTTTGAATTTTTTTTCTGGATTAGCATATTGTTTGCTTTCCAGAGGATCATATTCACCGGGCTGCTTGGGCTTAGAAGGCTGTAGTCGCTTTGGAAGGGATAAAGATAACTGTCCTTTTGCTGTTCGCTGTGGGAGGACTCGGTACCGTTATGTACGTATCTTCTGCAAGCGTACAGTACTGGCCGTGCATTCCCAAAGTGTGTTAGGGGAATTAATTTAATTATTGTGTGGTGGTGAGCTCGTATCATCCATGCAAATGAAAATGAGTATCATCAGTCCTACCACCCAGTGAGGCAGTGAAGTGAGTTTAATCCTGCTTGGTCCCCACCTGCAGGTCGTAGGTGCTGACATGTCCAGAGTCTTCCTCCCGGTCTCTGGTGGCATCCCGGCTTGGTACTCGGGTCCGACAAGGCACGCGGTTGGCTCTGTCCTGCTGAGGAGGTTTTGTCCCTGGTGGGTCGAGCATTTCCCTTTTTATTATTTTCCCCCTTCCCTTCTGTCTTTTCTTCTGCCCTTTCCCTCTCCTGCCTCGCAGCCCAGGTCAGCCAGAAAAGTTTTCAGTATTTTTTTGTTTTCCTGCTGAATCATACTGCCTCAAACATCGCCATCATTGTCAGCAGATGATGGATCCAGCTCTTAGGTGCCTCATTTTTTGGGACGCTTCCGGCGAGATTTCTTTTTAGTTTGTAATACCACCTTGATACTTTTTTCTCAGTGTAGTATATTGAAAATCAGGACAATATTCAACCAGAAAGGTATTAATGTAAGAACAGCAGCAGATGTGAGATACGGTCTCTGGGATGGTAAACGGCACGAGTTTATCCCGGGAACCGCAGGACACGGTGTGCTCCAGCTGTGCCTCTGAAGTAGTGCCGTTTCCCACAATGCCAAAACAATGCAGTAACTCACAGAAACTTGTCATAATTCAGAATAATCCAGAGAAGTGTGCCTTACGGAATTGTTTGTTTGTGGTTTCCAGTATACTTTTTGGTGTCTGTTGCTATCCTGTCCGCCTTCCCACAAAACAAACTAGAGGACAAGCGGTCCCCGGGGGCACTCTGGTTTTCCCTGGGCACCCAGTGTGGGGAAGGGTCTCACGGTTCAGCTTAAACAATATTGGTGCAGGGAAAAAAAAAGGAGAGAAAGTGAGTAAAGGTGATTCTTTTTCTATACTGTGCGTCCTTGTATTGATAGTGTGTGTATATGCATACCTATATAAATGCGCACAGCTGGGCCGGGTGTTGGAGGTGCTGCTGGGGACGGTGCTGGGGACGATGCCTGGCAGCTCGCTCTGGCACCGACACCTTTCCTGGCCGCTCCCAGCCGGTGGCTGTGGCTGGTGCTGGGAGCAGGAATTGCACGGTGCGAGGCAGAGAGTGAAAACTTGGGGCTAGTTTTCTTTGTTGGCTAGAATTGAGACAAATATTTGTTTTCCTTTTTAATAGTTAATCTATGAGCAGTGGTGTTTTTTCACATCAATTTTCATGAACAGGCTCGCGGGAGGAATTTCGCTGGGCTGTCTCCTCCTGACCATCAGTATTGCCGAGGCTCAATCTAGTCTGAAAATGGTGGTGCTGCAATTTAAAGGCTTAAGGGGTACTTTTTGGAAGAGAAGTCCACTCAGGTTACTGGCATAAAATACGTGAGATTTCTCTAGTCTTATACTTGGCCTTTTTTTTTTTTTTTTCTCTTTTCTATGGAATTGCCTCCCTCTCTTATCAAAGTAGGCAGAGTTAGGTGGAAAAGTGTACAAAGGCTACGGCCTTTGAAAGAAGGAACACGTCTTTGGTTTAATAGGGAAAAGTGACCTAAGTGGGCACCGGGGTAGCCCCGGGTGGTGGTCAGGGGTTTGGAGGGGTTTGTCGGTAAGGCCTCGCCGGGAGGAAGAGGAGGAGGAGGAGGAGGAACCCCCCGGGAAGGGGGAGAGCTGGAGCTCCAGCCCTGGGTGTCGTACAGTCTGTGATTACTGAGGTGGATTCCAGGAGTTAATTAATGAGAGCAAAAGCAGGGGATCTAATTTCACACTTGATGTATGCAGCTGTGGGGAAGCTGGCTGTAAATGATGCTGAAGATCTCTGTTACTAGATATATCAAGCTCTTTCCCAGGGTTGAAATCTTAGGGGCGTCTCTTGGTTCCCTTCTGTGGCTGCCTGACCCGTAAAACTGCAGGAAAACCTGAAATATTAGAGACGGGGAATTCCACCTTTACGACCTCAGGTGGGGAATCGGCGTTTGATGGCTCAGAAGCCGGGTATCTGCTGGGTTGTGCTATTCATCTTTAAAAATCAAAAGGGTGAGAAGAAACTTGCGGACAGGATTTGTATTTTCAGTCTTCTGAAGTTGTGGAATCTGACCCAAAGCAAAGTGTCTCGAGCGTTGGATTAACAGAAGTCCGGGCAGCTGAGCAGTTACGCGGGGACACCAGCTGAGACTCCGGGGATTTGCGTCATTTGCTTTTCCAACTATGGGGCTTAAAGTGGTGTTTAATAGTCTTGTTATTTCTGTTATTAAATATGTCATTTTTAATACCATTATTATGAATCTTGCTTTTACGGCTATTGTGATGAGAAATCTCATTAAAAGTTGTGAAATGGTTTGTGTTAACTTTTGCTGGGCACAGAGCTCTCGTTTGAATTTGGACTTCTTTTTTAATTAAACGCCAGCGACAGGAGATGGCTGATGTCGTGCACGAAGGGGATTAATTCCTGCCTGAGATCACAGGTGTGTAACGGCAGTACCGGCGGAGGGGTGGAGCGCATCGGGTCTGGGCAAAGTATGTCTCGGGGAGGGCGTACGGACTTGAAGAACTGTTTCTTCAAGAGGGGAGAAATGAGGACGCTAAAAACCCATCTAAAAATAATTCCCCTGAGAAATCTTTTAAATTGAGAAGCTTCAGCTTTCCCAAACGTGGCAACAAGACTTTCGAAAAGCAGTCGGAGTTGCAACTGCCTGCAGTTAACGCCCGATGAATGACAAAACCACAGTGGAGAGGGGAGCGGGGAGATTTGTGCGAGGTTTTTCTTTTGGGGGCTATTTCATGCCCGCTAAAACCCGGGGGTTGGCGGTGCGGGAGCGGGCGCTGTGGGTGCCGGGGCTGCTCCCCCCGCCCGCATCCCCTCTCCCCGGCTGAGACGGGGAGGCGGTGGAGAGGGCGGCTGGTTCTTGTATCGTCGCTTTCCCCCTCCCTCAGGTCAGGGAGGGTTTCTTTGGTCGTTTTTTTAACCGATGGTATTTACAAGCATCAATAATACAGTACACAATTTTTTAAAAAGGCTGAACGTGGCACTTCTGCTGTTAGCTTTTAAGGGGTTTTGACTTCACTTTGGTCTTGAAGCCACTTTGACTTTACTGGTTTCTCTGCTCATCTGTTGGAAATTGCAAAAAAACGGGTTGTTAAAAGAAGAGAAAGTGGATGTAAAAATCTTGCCCCGGCTTGGCTCATTGGCGGAAGATGCTCATTGGCACTTAGTACTTACTCTGCACATTTACAGAAATACTTGCTGACTTTCTATCTGCACATCTTCAGTTCCCACTCCAATGAGCAATTTACTTCATCATTTACTTGTTCCTAAAGTGGTTATGTCAATGCATACTGAAATGAAAGCTTAAAATTATCCTGCAGAAACAAAAGTGCAGCTACTGCTTGTGCTGCAGAGGGTGCGGCACGCGGGTGCGCTCGGCTCTGTGCCAGCAGGGATTTTACATTTGCTGTTGGAGGTATGTGACGACTTCAGCGTTTCCACCTTCAGCGGAGAGCAAGGGCAAAGCCGCAGAGTTTTTTGTAGTAGGGACAAATATGGAGTGAGGATGTTGGGGCTCGGGTAAAGGAAAAAAGGAGAATTTTGAGAAAGACTTGCTGTACTGGGTGTAACTTGGGAGGAGGACTGCGGTGAGTGGCTTGCCTGCAGGGAGACATGCACAAGAGGCACGGGAGGTGGTGGGACGGGACGAGTTGGCAGCGGGCGGTGGCGGAGGACGGAAGGAAACCGTTTCACGTGAGGAAAACGTTTGAGGAGTGACGTCATGGGGAGCTGTGAGAGAAAGGGCTGAAGCCCACCTTTCTTCCAACCTACAAGCAAGAATGAGCTCTGGGTTCCCCTCTTGACCCAAAGATGTCCAAATTTGCTTTCGGAGTTTTGCAAATGTTTGGGGCTCTGTTTAATTATTTTAACGTACAGGGCAGGGTGCCCGTGGCACTCCCACAGACGTTCCTGATGCCTTCTGCCGGTGGTTTGCCATCTTCGCTTCTAGACAGTTTTCTCCAGCTGTCTAGTTAGCGCATGTGCTTGCATTTCCCCAAGAGCGTGGCATAGCCAGCTTTTGATTTTCAGCAGTCCTACGTCTCATGACGTTACATCCTCACCTAGTTTCCTAGAGCAGCTTTTCTGCCAGGCTGCTGTGCCGCCACCTCTGTCTGCCTGGGCACTGCTGCCACCCAAACCTGTCCTACCGAGGAGAATTTGGTGTCTTTCCTCAGACCACGGCTTCTGTTTGCCAAAATAATTTTGAGAAGAAGAAACAAAATATGTCTCAGTTTTCTCTTCGATATTGATCTTTGCCCAGCTTCTGTTTTCTACTAGGGGCAAAGGAATGGAAATTAAAACCTGGCTGGAGGTAAGGGTGCCCTGGGCGTCCAGCTCTGCTGCTTGGTGGGCCGCTTAGGTGGCTGTGGAATTTTTGAACCTTTTATGCCCCCAGGCTTTCTGGCAAATTCATTTTAGTTGCATAAGTTGACATAAAGGGGTAGTTGGAAAGTTCAGAAAACTTCCTGATTCAGCTTTCCTGAAAAGCCAGATTCTGCCTTGAGATGTCTGGTTACTGCTCCGGGATTTCTGTGGGGATTTTGGCATTTGAATTAGCATCGCTTGGGTTTAGGTGTGAAGGACAAGGGTGAAGATGTGGCAGTGAGCCCTGGTTAGGAGTTTGGAGTTGGCTGTGAGCGTGTGGATCACACGTGGGTCATGGAGCGATGCACCTACTCGAACACGTGTAGTCCCTGCTCTTTTTCAGGGTTTTAAAGTCAACATCAGGTGTGTTTGCACTGCCAATTGTTCCCTGCGCTGGCCTCATTTGAGCTGGAGATTTTTTTAATGCTCTAAGTACAGTTCAGTACAGTTTGTGGTGAAGCGGAGAACGCTTGGCGTCTCTGCAGTCCTCTGCAGCTCCCAGGGGCATTTCTGCCTCGCACCTCCCTCCCTCTTATTTTGCAGTCGTGTTAAAAGTGACAAATGTTATCTCTGGTTAAGCAGCTGTTTATGTCCCGCTTAGTTTGGGGTTGCATTTTGTGGAGACTCCGTCAATAATGTTTTTATGGGGTGTATGTTGAAAGAATTTTGTTCCTTTCTTTTAAGGAAAGTCATGGCAGCGCATCACGGAAGGTGCCTGTGTATGCGTCAGATGAGTGCCCAGTTACCTTGCATGCTGTCCCTGTCTGTCTGCACGGTGTATGGTCACCCCGTAAGGCTCAGGGTGACAGGGAGTTCAAGCTGGAGAACACCAACAAGTTGATAAATACGTCTTATTGCAAAAGTGAAGTGGCTGATTTTGCTCTCCTTCCCTCAAATTAATTATTTTTGTGTGTGTGTCTGCAATGTATACTTGATATCAATACAGATCATTTTGAGGGAAAGATTTTCTGGTGTAAGCTTTAGTAGTAGCAAAGTAATTTAAAACCATGCCAGTCTAGCACAGATTGTAATCTAATATTTGTAGCAATGTTGCCTTTATGATTTGTATCTTGTAAATATCCGCTTGCATGAAATGAGATGAAATCATATTTTCTCTTCATCCTTAAAAATCAATTGTCCTGTTAAAATCATAGCGAATGAAAATTATACATTGCAGAGCAGTATCATAATTTGCAATCGTGTAGGGCAGTCTGGCCGTTTTTCTAGTCTGATCATGGATATGAAGACAGTCATCTCTGTCCTTCCTTTATAAAGGACAAGGGATGTAGGATGTCGTTAAGGACACGTGGGCATGGCTTCGTACCACGGTGGGTCTGGGGGACACGCTCCCCAGCACGGCACGTCTCCAGCCGCCCGCGCCGGGTGAGCAGGGACCCAGCACTTGTTTCCATAGCACATGCCAGAGCCAAGATGCGTCTTCAGAGACAAACCTTGAGCTTTCTGCTACTCAAAACACTGTTCCAGCAGCTATTTGTGGAATAACAGTTTGTACAAAGCTGGTAGTGGAGAACCTGCTGTTGGAGTGCGGGAGGAAATGCAATGCCAGGGCGTTGGAAACGGGAACCCAAACTGAGGTTCTTGAACTTCTAGTCTCCTGAACCCCAACGCGGCTTCTGCAGAACTAGCAAACATTTTAAAAAGAGGAGGTGTAGGAGGAATAAATGGTACCAAACCCATCTGTGCATCAGTGCACGGGGCTTAACAGCATCCCGAGGTGGAAAACTTTGCCTGGGAGCCTCCCGCACGGGAAGGGCCGTTGGTCCATCCACCTCCGCAGGCTGAGGTGGGTTGGTCCATGCTGGCGTCTTGCACTCGAGCGAGTCATCCAGAAATGCTGTGCAAATTCTGGCTTCGGAAGGATGACGCCAAGCCTGTCGTTACTAAGCAGCGATGCAAAAGCAGTGGTTTTGTTTTTCCAAAAGCTCTTTAAATAGTTTAAGACCCAAGTTTAAAACAAGACAGTAATGAAGATGCAGGAGGAGAGTGCTATATGGTCTTGACTGGGCTCTGTAGAAGTAATTGCAGTATTATCAGGATTTGGCTCTGCTCCAGTATACATCTCACTTAATTATCTGAAACTAACAGTGACACACAGCTTGCCAATTATTTGACATGATAATTTATTTTTTGATTTTATCTGTAAGGGAACGAGGGATCATTGCACATAAGAATACCAAACCCATAAACTCACAAATGTTGGTTTTTTTAAAATGTTATCAGTTTCTCTTAGCACCTCGTGACATTGCTTTTCTATTAAATTTTGTGTATTTTCTTGAAGTAAACAAACGCTGATCCAGATCAGATGTAACCCAGTGCTTCCTGGACAATGAAAATAGAGCTGGAAAATATTACAATGCTCCCGGGATTTTCCTTCAAACAACTACAATAGGAGAAGCACCGAGTTGCTTCAGGAGTTACTAGGGAGCATTTAACGCTGACTTGTACAATTCAGCCTGCTGCAGATAAACGGCCCCCGTTGGTTGCGAGGTCTGATCCTGCCAGCCTTGCTCGGCGCGGGCTTTATTCCCCGTAACACCGGTGCCTGGGTCAGACTCTCGATATAATGGAACAGTTTCCTTTTTTCAGCTTTACATGAGGATGGAGAAAAAGGTTGAATTCAGGATGGGATTTACAAGCCGTAGCGTAGAGCGGGCTGGAGGAACGGAGGGTGTAGGCGATGGAGGTGGCGGCGGTGGCGAGTTGCTGTGGTGTGCCCAGCACGACCAGGGAAGGGAGCTCGGGCAGCAGAGCAGTCTTGGTGCAGGGCTGTGGTCTGTGCTTTGTGGCTCCCAGCGGTTTAAATAATGGTCTGTCTCATGATTTAGCCATCATAGCACGCACTGTTTTTCAACCTTAGCTATTTGTGTTTGTGGGCAATGTCAATTGTACAGGCACAATGGACAATTCCGCAGCCAAAAAAATTCAATTTCAATTCTGTTCTTTCCTGATGCGTGGAGCGCTGCTGAATGTATGGTCCTGCCTTTACCGGGAAGGTGTGTTTGCATTTAGTTTCTCCCTTTGGTTTTGAAAAAAAAAAAAAAAACAAACCAGAAAACCAGTGTTGCTTCCGCTTTTGTCCTTAGAGTTATGGAGTTAGTGGCAATTAAATATTCAAGTTCCCAAACCTGTCTGTAAATCCGAGCTGTTTGGGTTGTGCGCTGACGGCACCGTTACCGGGCCAGAGTTATTGAGCCTGTGTGCTTCTGGAGACCAGTCTGACATTCACTGCAGAAGATTTCCGGAGAGGGGACACCTTATGCAGTAAAGTTGTGACCTGGGAAAATGGCATGAGTGAGAACCCCGAGTTGTGCCCTTTAAATAGGGGACGGGGAGTTTTTCAGCACTTCTAAGCCTCCTGCTTTTGGGAGATCAACAATGATCTCCTAAGTTATTTCAATTTTGCTATCAGGTGAAACATGCTTTGTTTTAATTTCTCTTTGCAGTTGCAGCTAGCCCGTGTTCTGATTTCTGTGCTTAGCCAGAGCTGAGAATCACTGAAAACAAAGGAAGCTGGTGAGGAAAAAAAGGTGCCAAACAAATTTGTGTTCTTAGGATCCCTAATTTCTCTTTAATGAACTATAATATCATGTATAATTTTAAGCACACGTTTTGCATATTTTTAAAATGCATTTTTGCAGAAGAAAACTGTAGCTGTTGCCTATACCTCCCAGCTGAGCTGGATCCAGTGCAATGTTCTGGTTCCTTTAAAATTTCATGATAAAAAATGTTTCTAGCACAGAACAGCTATTGTTTGGGTAGCTGGCAGAAAATCAGAAGCGTAACACTCCAGTAAGTTTGCATTACTATGGATTGGTTTGGCTCAAGAAGGATCCCTTTTTTTTATCCTTTTTGGCACCTTAGAAGGTGCCCTGTTTCATTTGTTTTCTGTTGCTGATTTGTTTCTTCAAACATATTTAAGAAGCGATGACTTCAGTTTGCGGGGAGCGGCTGCTGCGCCTGAGTGAGGAAGCCAGCGCGCTTCCGTAGGCATTGCCAATGAATCCATCTAGTCCAAAGAAACAAAATATTTCCAATATTCCCAAATACGGCAAACGGACAGCTACATGTTAAGAGCGCGCCAAAGCTGAGGTCAAGGTAATTCAGCGAGCGTTCCCACTGTAGAGATTTCCACAGATTTTCCCTGGAGAAGGAATCAGTCGAGCAGACAGGTAAGCTGCCCGGTGGCCTTGGCACAGCTCCCCCGCCTGCCGACTCCTGCGGCTCTCCAGGAGAGCGGCAGCATCCCGTGCTGAGGAGTTGCATGGGAAACGGGGGATGGCCACTGAATCCAGACCCGTGTCCATGCAATGCTCCGGTGACACTGGTGTTGGATCTTCTAGGTATTCCCTGAGTGCTCGCTCATGTAGACATTGGGGAGGGTCTGCATAAACCTTTGTAAAGTGGGAATGACTTTTGGGGCTCTGTGTCTTAGGTTTTATTTTGCATCTAAGTGTTGATTCCAGTAAGATTTGTGTGAAATTTATACACGAGGGGCCATGACTGGAAATAAGCCCCGTGGTTTTATACACTGATTGTGAGCACATCCTACGCAGAGAGCACCTCTCACTGACGGAGCTGTAGGTATTGTCCTCCACCCCTAGAAAAACCTTATCACGAGACATCCAGCACTCTCTGTGCTCACTGTCTTGCATCAGAAGAGGTGTTCCAAGTTAAAATTGTTTGTAGGAGAAGTTTTTTAATGTTATTGGAATATTAGGCACTTAACAAATAGCATGAGCTATTTGCTTGTAGTGGGTGAATAAACATGTAAAATGGATTCAAGCTCGTACACCTCGGTAGATCCATTGACAGGATGTCCAGGTCTCCACTGGGTGACTTCTGGGACCTGCCAATCAAAGACCCCCAAACCACTTCCCCTGAAAATCCGAATATGAAAAATATTATTGAGCTTTCTTGTGGGATGCAGAGAGGAATCACAGTGTGCGTCAGAGCTGCTGCCTGGTCATTGGAAAGTGGCGGCGAACTTGGGCAAATTCCTGAGTTGAAATGCTGCCACAGTCAGAGGACTGAGTTGTAAGAATGAAACAAAAAGAAATATTGTTTGTTTTGTGAGCCACCATAATAAGTACACACACTTGTACTCATCAGAAGTAAGGATATTCTTGTTCAAAACAAACAGATATTTATTTTCTCTACTTTAACTGTACTGTGAGAGCTGAATCTATCTTCTCAAGCACCTTTTTCAGGCATCACAGCCGTTTCCTATGTAGATTATCATGAAAATTCCCCATGCGAGCATTAAGCAGAAGGAGCCGGACCACGCTGCCTGTGCTGCTGCTCTCCCCTCGCGCTGCTCAGGGGCACAGCTGCCGTGTCCGTGATCCCTGAAATCGTCTCATTACATGCAAGGCTGCTAATAACCTAGAGGAAAATATTTTCCAATAATCTGGTTTTTATGCAGAACTCGCTTGCCAGCCTGGCATTCACAAATATGGCAGAGGATCATTGTAATGAAATGTAAATATTTTCCAAACACAGGGCCTTCTGCGTCTGCGAGACATAGCCCAGCACACTGCTCAGACAGCTGCTTCGGTTGCTGGTGGGCTGCTCTGGGCACCCCGGGGGCTCTGCACCCGCGGGCTGGCGGCGGGGACCGGCGCGGCGGGGACCGGCGGAGGGGTGGCTGCAGGGGACGGGCAGGGGAGCATCGCTCGCTACGGCAAATCCCCGGGATTTAAATCCGGGTAGAGTCCTCGCGGCTGAAACCAAGCAGCCCTTAATTCCTCAGTGGTAAGGGACGATAAAACGAGGCTTTCCGAAGGCAAGGTAATTCAGTGGCAGCCAGAGGAGATGACTTGCACTTGATTGCTGAGACAGCCGTGTCTGTCGGCCAGTAAGCATGCAAGGAGATGGGCAATTACCTCCTTAAGTAATTCTCTGGCCTAATGAGGGCTAGTTTCCTTCAGATTTATGCCTCCTGGTATTTAAATAAGCGCCGACTTCGGTTGAAGCTTTTTTGACATTCAGAGCGCTCTCCTTTCTCGTGGATGCTCGGGCACTTAAGAAAAGATGAGGTTTTGCCTGTCGCCTTCTTTCGGTCCGAGCACCAACAGCGTCTCTCTTCTCCTCCCTGCCCCGCTGGTCCCGAATACGGAGGTATTCGGTCTTTGAAACAGCGACCTGTCTTTTCAGATTTGTACAAGGCTACTGGTGGTTTGAAATGTATTTGTGGAGGTATGTTGGCACAAATATCCCCCGAAAAAGAAAGTATGATGAAAAAACTTTGCTTCCGTAGGAGCCAGGTTAAGGAGCCTGGAGCCGTGCTGGGGCAGCTCCAGGGGGGTGAAAGCTCGTCACTAAAGAGCTCGTTACTGACCTTCCGAAAGTTTAGTGATGAGTGAGGGATGAAGGGCTTTGGGCTGATGTGCTTGGCAGGTGGGTCCTCAGTGTGGCTCTCGTATTTCTGTGCCTGCTTTTAAAATGCATCTTCAGTCTGGGTTTCTCTTCAAAGCTATATATGCTTGTCTATAAAGTAGCTAAGTACGCTGTAAGTCAGGCTTGAGGAGGGCTGTAAAAGCCGCCGGAGCAGGACAGCCGGCTGAGGCACCTTCGGTAGCGCTGTGCCATCGGAGTCACGTCCCTCCCGGTCGGCGCGGAGGACTGCGAGGGATGCATGTGTCGAGTGTTTCGGGGGGTGCTGCTGGTGCTTTGCTGGGGAAGAGCTGTCTGCCACATTTACCTTCTAAAGCCGCTCCGAGTCAAACAATTGCAATTAAGAAGTTGGAATTTGTTTATTTCGTATTAATTAAATGATTATTCTTGATACCATATTAATTGAATTCCGGTGTAAAGGTGGAAAAATGGGTGTATCCTTTAGAAAAGAGTGGTGACAGTTCTCCATAGTGTCTTTCTGCTGTAGAGTTATGTACGCGTGCGCGTGTATACGCATCCATCAGCCTGTAGTTACGTGTGTCATGCTACTGTTTTTCATTTAACCGAAGCGTGAAAGCCCTATACTAATTTTCTGATCTCCTTATAGGGCAATTTATTAATCTGATGGAATAGCAAGGAGGTGACTAAGCTTCTACACCATCCATTTTTAACTAAAAAAAAAAAAATTTCTATGTCAAAATTCGTAAGCCAGCTAATGCTTTTTCTAGTTTGCTGTGATGCCCTTGAGTCCCTCGTGTCTGTGCCAGGCAGTACCGTAACCTGCTGAGAGCTCTTCCTTTCTAGAAACATACGTTCATTTTGGTATCACCCTTCACACTTCCATCTCATTGCTATTCTTCTATTTTCCATCCCAGGTCACTGAATATGTAAGTTTTGCTACTTTCCAGTACAGTAGCAAAATAGGTCTTCAATAGCAATTTCCTTTTTTTCTTTTTTTTTTTTTTTTAAATTAAAAATAGGAGAACTGAAACAAAAATAAAACCACAGGAAACCTGGACAAAGAACTGCAAAGCAATCAGGGTAGTTCTGCCAAAAGCAATGATGCTGCCAAAATTTTAAGTGTTGTTTCTATTTGGATAGGAAACTATAAAGGTCTTGTTTTATAAAATCCTTCCTCTTTTTTCTCCCTGCCTACCCAAGCAGTCCGTGGGCTGTATGGCTCGCCGGCCTCGCTCGGGGCCGTGCACCAGCTGGTGGGCATGGCCGGTGCTGGGAGTCGGGCACCTCTGGGGATGTGCTACTTCACCTTCCTCCCCTGCGGATGGAATAGCCTGTCGCTTGTAAGGGCTGCTGGTGCTTCAGGGGGTTATTTTACGTAAAGGCTTGCTTAGACCTCCATGTAAGGGATCATAAGAATGGCTGGTGTTATCCCGATCCCTTTGAAGAAGGTGACACGCTGTCTGCTGGGACTCGAGCGGCTCTCCCACGGGCTGCCTTCGGCACGTACTCACAGGACGGCTTGTTTCCTCTAAAGAGTGTCGTGGAAACTATCCCTTTTAATGACAGACCTGTATACGTTTGCTGCTGAAAAACAGGCAGCACAAGGCAGTTTTACGGTCCGTGCTCAGAAGGTCCTTGCTGGGCTAACCGGCTTTCCAGGTGTTTCTCCTCAGCAGCAGCCCTCCCTTTCTGGGCTAGTTGTGAACCAGTAGATGTTTGGCTTGGCTTTGGCTTCACTTTCAGTTCCATTCGCTGGAACAAGCAAAACCTGCGTGCAGATCGGCCCCCTTACACTTGTATCGCATGAGGAGGAAGGGAAAAACGAGGGCGAATCCTGCACCATTTCACCCAGCAGGTCTGGCTGTGGCTTACGTGGGGTCTGCAGAAAACGTGCTTTTAAACTCCTGGCGTAAATGCTGTTCGTACGTGGCCTGTCCTTCTCAATAAACAAGCAAACAGATCCTGTTTGCATCTCATTGTTAAATTTGCTTCAGCTTCTCTCTGGTTTCCAACCGAGAAGTCAAGAGGCCATCAGCACGTTCCAGGTGAGGGAGCACTCAGCAGTGGTGCACAGGTATGCACCGTAAATCATCATTACCCTGCGTAACTACTTTCATGGTAGATGCCAGGGAAAATTATAAACAGTGATTGCCATTTTCCCTCCCCAGCTTTTGATTTTTTGAGGTGGCTGTGGTCACTGCGCCTTCCTATGTAGCATCACAATGTGTTGCAGCGTGCTGGAGATTTTTTCCAGTAACCAGCGCTGGAGGTGAGGAAAGGAGGGGAGGCAGGCTGGCTTTGCTCTGCCGGACTCTGACTTTTTGCTGGTTTCAGCTCAGGGTGGGCGGGAGGACAGGGCAGGCTTTGCTAAACCTTTGAGCAGCTGGGCAGAGGCTGTGCCAGCTGTGCTGAAGATGTTTCTTGCAAGGATTCACCCAGCGGCACCTTCACCGACCGGTGAGGGTAGCCTCTGCTCAAAATACGAAACACGTCTTGCAATCTGAAGCAGAGGGAAGAAGATAATCAGATTCAGAAAGTGCTGAATATTTTTAACGAACGTATCTGGGCCTTTCAAAGAAACAGAGTACGGAAAGAGAATTCAGGTGAAGGTGAAGAAAGGTGGCTTCTAGGCAGCCTTAGCTTTAGCCAACTGAAAATGGCCTTGAGGAAAAACGTTGTGTGACCTTGAGGGGAAGGTGGAAGCAGAGCCGAGGGGCTGAATGTAGCTGGAGGAGTCTGCATGGTTTGTAAAAACGGATTTTTTTTTTTTTTTTGTTACTGTTCAATTCCTCCTTTGTTCAAGCAGACACTTCTCTTGTCCTTTGCAAATAGGCAGTATTGCCCCAAATTACCTGATCATGACAGATGTTGCTTCTGAAGGAAGCAAGTCCCTGTGCCCTGGTCCTCACTAACTTCTGGGGTCATAAAATGATAACAGCAATAATAAAAATAAATTGGTGCATTTCTGAGTCTGACTCTGTTACCGGCTATTAGACACAGCAATTGAAATTACTAATTCCATTGCTCTCCTCTTTTCAATAGTAAACTGCGTGTTTATGTTCCAGGAATTTTTACAAACTAATCCTCCCTGTCGCTGACAGCAGTTTGGCCGGACCAAGATGAGCAAAGGGGGGTCCTCAGGGGGAAAGCAGGGTGACAAGTGTCCGCATCGCCTTGTCCTGGCGCAGCTGGTGGCGATGTCGTTCAGCTGGGTGAGCGCCCTTGGGGCTGCGAACAGGCCAGTTCCTCTAACGTAATATTTCACTAATGAAAGAATTGGACCAGATATGGGTTTATTCTGTTTCCTTGTTACTGAACCATCTTGCAGTGGGCTCTTCTGCCTGTGACCTTCCTTGCCAGCAGAAAGACTGCGTTTCTCTGCTGGGTTTGGTTTCTATCGGGCAGTGGGTTCCTTCTGATGCTTCTTGCCTGACCTGCTCAATCCTAGTTACACAGTTCTTTACGTTATTATCTTCTTTTTCAAGATTTTTGCACTTTACCCCTGTTTCTTTCTCTCAGTTCAAGTCCAGATCCCACAGGAGACATTAGAGAGACAGCAGAAATAAGTTAAATGTGAAATGTTGTCAATGATTTTTATAAGCAAGCTGTGGTTTCCCTGCAGCATCGCACATTGGATTTTCATTCCCGGTAGTTAGCTCCAAACTACCGAGCTACCCCCGGCGGCAGCTGGGTATTACATGCATTTCTCAAATCAGACAGGGGCTGTGTGTAGTGCCCAGTATCAGATCCCTCTCAGGATTAATGCCGCAAGCTCAGTGCCTCAGACAGCGAGCAGTATTTTGTAAAATTGGGCAGCCACCGTAGCAAGAAGGTGATGTGCATGCTGCACTGGGCACAGACACCTTTCCCTCTTAGCTGTCACGGGGTCCGCATTGCGATGGCCGTGTCTACACGGGAGGGCAGCATCTTCCAGGTACGGGATGAGGCTGGCACGTGCCTGCCCTGCAATGTAGACGTGCTCGTTAGCTGCTGCTGAGGAATTGATTACTGCGTGGCTTCACTCATCTGCTCTTCAATTTTCTGTTCTTTCCAGCAGTTTCCAGGAATTTGGGTGAGATTCCTTCAAAGTTTAATGCTTTTCTTTAAACCAGTTTTGTAATTTGGTGGTGTTACAATAGTTTGATTATTTTTGAATGAGGCATCTCTCTCTCTCTCTCTCTAAATACAGGTCTTGGTTCCTGGTTGTTGATGACCCTTTGGCTGCACAGTGTGCAGGGCAGTGCCAGAAGAACAGATAAGCCACCTTGTGCCCTTCAGCTGGCACAGGGATGAAGGGCACGGTGGGAGAGGACGTGATAGAGATCTGTAAGGTCATGGGAGATGTAGGGAGTGTAAGCAAGTATCAGCCTCTCACGAAGACACAGAGTTATCAGATGTTAAGCAAACAAGACATAGACTATTTGGAACTCCTTCCAAAAGAGTTTTGTCGATGCAAAAGCCTCTGTGTGGTTTTATCTTGATGGGTGCAAAAGAGTTATTAGACACATTTGTGGACAAAAAAAGCCCATTAAGGTTTATTCAGTTCTTTGAGCCATGGGTATTTGAAGGGTCGGAGGAGTATCCTATTGAAATATTAAGCTATCCCCATGTTTTTTTCTTACACCTTTTCCCTGTCTATCACTACATCCTTGCTCTGTTCCGACACTCTTCCCGCACCTTTTGCAATTAGCTGTGGCTGGGAGCAGGGTGCTGGTCGGGAAGGACCCTTGCTCTGATGCAGTGTGTCCCTCTTGCACTTAATGTTCTTATGGATGCAGTGCTGTAACACATTTTTTTCACGTTTGTGAGTTAAGGCCACCTTTCAAACCAGGGCTCTCCATGCAGTCGACAGGAGCTATCCACTTGCAGCACAGCCGGTGCACTTGTGGCTGTTTTTCAGGTATACGCAAGGGTTGTTTCTTTGGTTTGTTACGTTTTCTCTTAATTTGATGTTATATCCCATTAGATTATTAATAGGTGCTCCATCCTTTGCTGAGCCCAGTTTTTAGTCTGAAAAATCCACAGAACCCAGGAAAATCTTGGGTAAAATTCTGACCCTTGGAAGACAAGGGAGGGTTTGATGTGCTCAGTGCCAGAATTTCTCCTCTCGTCTCTGAAACAGGTTTTACGGCACCATGTTCATCCGCTCCATGAGTTTATATGCATTCAGGATTATTATCAATAACAAGTAAGGAACTGATGGCAAATTTGCAAGTAATGTGCTCTGCTCCCAGAACTGTTGCTTTCTGTGGGTACTCACCGCAAAAGGAAACAGCGGCTACATCTGCTGCTGTGAGGAAAGCTCTTTTGAGTGTTTAGATTCAATATTAGCATTTTATTTCATATTTATAGGTTGTCTCCTGCTTTAAGCTTTTCTAGCTTTGGTTCGTTGGTTGGATTTTGTTTGATTTTTCCATGCAGAAGTGGAATTATTCTGAACAAAGCAAAGCCCAAAGCCCGCCTTACATCAGCATTGCTCTGCGGGTCCCTCTGGAAGTGTTAAGGTAAAGCCTTTCCCGAGCAGAGCCAGACCACTGAATATTTAATACCCTTTGTTAATGCGTTCTCATTACATTTCAATTTGGATGTAAAAGAGAATCGTTGCAGCTCGCATTTGACTTAGAAATAAGCATATCTTGGAGTACCTGCTGGGCTTCTTGTTGAGTGTGGGATTTTTTGGTGTTGCATCAGTGACTTGAAAGTCAGCAAAATTATATTGTAATAGGTTTTCTACTCTTTGGTAACGGGCACACTTTTGAAAACGACGTTCTTGGGCTTTATACCACTGAAAATTTTCGCTGTCTTTAGGAACCAGAGGTGATCCTGTCTGTACACAGCAGAATGTAATGAATATACATACAAACAAGCAAGAATAAAACTTCTGACAAAGCAGAGGAATTAAAACACTGGTGTTATCTGCTGGAAATACAACACGGCAGAGAGGAAGCA
>WAAD01010452.1:6444-18185 GCA_013389945.1 Fregata magnificens | reverse complement strand
ACCTTAATGGTTCTATGATTCTATGATTCTAATTTGTATTCTAGCTTCCCCAGACACCCAGCAGCCCTTGCTGGATGTGCTTGGCCCATCTCCCAGCTGAAACACACAGCTGGGAGAAAAACAAGCCCTGAAATCTTTTCTGAGGCTTCACAGCAGGGCCGCAGCCCCTTGTGATGGCCTTCCTCTTTATTGTGCTCTTCAGGAAGGCCCAGTACTCCCAAGTCTGGGGTCAGGCTCTGCTTTCTGCTGATGCACATCCTTTGCTTGATTTGCACGCCCTGCAACATCCTTTATTCAGCAGCATCGAGCAGGCCAGCATGGGGTGGCCCCCTCCAAATACACTTTTCCCAGCAACCCCGAAAATCTGCCCCTGAGCAAAACGTGGTAGAAGTTTTGGGTTTGGGTTTGTTTGGGGTTTTTTTGTTCTTCAATGATGGTGCTTGCAGGCAGATACTCCAGCAGTCTTTCACCTCTCAGGAACAGAGCTGGAGTCTGCCCAGCCACCTTTCTTGTGCCCTCCTGCGCTCAGAAAGGCAGTCTCAGCCTCTTCTCCCTCGTCTGTATTTCATCTCTTCTTGCAACAGAGCTAGCAGGGCCAGTGGCCCCCCAGGAACCTGCTTTTCCATTTCCTTCACTCAGATATGGAGCTCACCCCTAGAGAGTTTGCCATACCTGAACACGCTTGCCCTGGCAGAAGTGCCCTGAGGCTGCAAGTGCATAGTCAGGACCCCGCATTGCAGCAAGGCACAGACTGAGAGGTAGCTGGGAAATAGCTGCACTCCACCGCTTTGGGTGGGAGGTTTGGGGGGGGGAGCAACTGATGCTCTGCCTCCAGCAACAGCAGCAACTCGGATATCACCACTCCCTGCCTGGTGGTGCTTCTGGGTCTTTCAAGAAATAATTAAAGGGCTGCAAAAGCAAACCATATCAGTAGGAATTGGTTCCCCATTTGGGGGATCTTTGGAAAATGAGTAGGGAAATTCCATAAATTAAAAAAGACTAAAAAAACCCCCACATCCTCGTTCCCTCTGTGCACCACTCCCAGCACAATGATTGTCAGCTCCTATGTTAACAGTATATGGCATCTCCAAAAGCCCTTCATTCTTCATTACCCCATCTGAAACCTCAAATGCCATGGAGGAAGTATGGCCCAAGCAGTTGTCAGGAAGCCCTGTGCACTTGCTTGCTCGCTCTTCACACTTCCCCTTGCTCCGCATCGGAAAAAAAATCCATCCTTGAGCATAACCCAGCCTCTGCACAGAAGACAGAGGGGTGTTGCAAGCTGGCACCACCTTCCCAAGCGTGGCCTGAATGCTCAGCAAGCAGCTACATGCTCTGGTCACACAAGGCAAAGCCAAAGCCTCAAAGACAGCTTTGGTTTGTTTGTGACAAGACAGGATGCAGGTGTCCCTGGGCTTCTTGGTTTGGCAGGTCCCACTGCCTCCCCTGTGTCACCACGTCGCAGAGCGCATCTGGCAGATCTGGCACAGCTGGGAGGATGGGCAGGGTGTATTTCAGCAGGGTGTATCTTGTCTCTCCCCCTTCCCTTGGTGGGGAGCGGCATCCTGCTGCAATACCAGGGTCTAGGCACGCTGCCACGCATGTGTCCCATTTTGCCACAAACCTCACAGTGTGCTGGCATTTGAGCCATGTTTCGCAGCAATCTTGCCACTCTGGAGGATGTCACTCCTCTGCTGTGAGGACATGCACTCCTATTAACCCTACAGACTTTGTGGTGGATTTGAAGCTCTTGAAGTGTTTGTAAACAGGTCTGCTGGCTGCTTCTACAGGCTGTTCTTTGCTCTCTTTTTTGTTTGTCTTATTGAGCTTTTACATCTTACCTGCCTGATACTATTTTTTTGTCATTTAGACATGACTTCAGCTCTTTGAAGGGGGCCTCTCTGTTTCAATAACCTCTGGCAGTTAGCCCTGCTGGTTCCCCTCTGCCTTTTGATACCAGGAGCCCTGAAAGGCTGCCTTAAATCTTTGCAAGCTGGCTGGACACTGTGTGACCATGCTGCTTCTTTTAGCTTAATTTTATCCAAGTTTCCTCATTTCATGCATTTCCCCTTTCTGAAGTTGAACAAGATGCCACTGGACTTCTCAATCTTTGGTGATTATGCAGGGTCATGGAAACAAAGCATGTTGTGGCTGTCACCAGCAGGCAGCCCTTTGCTGAGAATGTTCTCAGCCCAGTCCTGCACAGAGCTCAGTTTCCCATCTTCCTCCCTGGACTTGTGGCGCACATGGAGGAGCCACACACCGTCGCCTTGCTTGCCTCTGCCTGGTATTGCAAACCAGCCATTGGGGTGCTTGAAGACCAACAGCAGTAGTACTACACCCTGCCTCTTCCTTTTGGTTGGGATCCCTGTTCCCAAAGGTGTATCTGTGGTGTAAAGGGGTCTGCATCCATCTTCTAAAGCGGGGACCCCATTGCTGGGGCCATACCTTGGAGAAAGGCCTCCTGCCCTCCTGCCTGCAGCTAGAAGTCAGTGCTTGCAACCACACATGCTACTCCTCTGCACTCCCCTGCTACTCTCCAAGAGTAGCACCTGGCTTACCAGTCCTCACCTAAAACTCCCCTGTGCTGTCATCCATGGACCACATGCAGCTGCTGGTGCAGAGACTGGCTCTTGCCCTGCAGCGAGCCCCATGAGCACCACAGCAAGGGGAAGTAGGGGCTCTGGGCTGTGAAAGCCGCTCATGGGCAATGCCACTAAAGTTTGTTCAGAGGAAACCTCCTGGGTTTCATTGTACAGATGGGGGCACTGAGGCAGAGAGAGGGGGCTGAGGAAGGAAGTCTGCACGGCAGACACCAATTTCAGTGCTGAGTTCCAGGATGGTGCTGCAACTGCAGCGCTGTCCTTCCTCTGGCTGAAAGGGAACTGGGCTGTGCCTCAGCATCTGGTCCTGCCTCAGCACTCCTGGGCTACTGCCACGAGTGGGGGTCACACCGACCAGGGACCTGGGAAGCAGCTCCTGTGACCCCAGACTGGGACAGCCACTGTGCAGGGAGCTGGCATGTTCCTGGGCTATGCTCCATCTGGGCTAGCCTTAAAGCTGGATGTTCAGCTGTATTCAGCATGCACAAAGCTCTCAGGGGTTAATATGATCTCATACACGGCTTGATGTCCCCAAAGCAGTGGTCGAAGAAGTGTCAGTCACCTGCATGCCCATCCCCAGCCTGGCAGCCCCTGCCCTGTATGGCGTGGCTGCTGCATGGAGCCTCGTGGGATTTGGGGATGTGTCCCCACCTGCTGGATCCTGGCAGGATGAGCACCGGGTCTGGCTGCCAGGAGGGGCACAGGAGGGAAAGGCATCCCCCCCAACATGTGGGCCTTTCCTGCGGACACACATGTGCCTGCCTGCGCCCCATGCTCCCTTGAGCAGACATCCACCCCTCTGCTGCCCTTGAGCTTGGTGCTGTCTTGCAAGAGAAGGGTCGATCCCAGCAGAGCATGAGTCTGTGTTTCCCACCACACTGACACTTCCCCACTTGCTCAGGTTTTAATGCCTTTAGTGCCTTGAAAAGCTGCCATGCTAATGGGGTACCTTTGTTCTCCATCAGATGCCACCCAGTTGCGGTGACATGACAGTCGCACTCCTTTGCCAGGCCTGATACTGGCTGCTACCGAGTCTGTTCAATGAGATACCCTCTGCTTTCCTGTGAGTTGTGCTGGTTGGCATGGCTTGCAGGTCTGTCCTTGGAAACTGTTCATGACATTCTGGCTCAGCTGTAGGGTTCCCCCCTTCAATGACAGCTCCCTATCAACTTGCTGTGGCTGCAGACCCCCAGGGCCTTGTGCTCACCCCTGGGGCTGCTTGTCCTGCCCTGTGTGCATCCCCATCCCACCTCTCCCTGCCTGCCCTGACTCCATGTGCATCCTCATCCCATCTTTCCCTGCTTGTCCTGACTCCACGTGCATCCCCGTCCCACCTCTCCCTGACTGTCCTGCCCAAATGTGCATTCCCACCTCAGCTCTCCCAGCCTGTCCCCAAGGCAGCTTGGCAGTTTGCTGGTGCTCAGGTGCCTCCTCCCTTTCCAGTCTCCTACAGCAGCCTTTGAGAGCTGCCAGTGTTGCTTCAGCCCTGGCAGGCATCCAGGGGCCATGGCCACAGCCTTTGCCCTGATGATGAGCCAGGTCCTGACAACCTGGGCAGAGAAGGTCCAAGGGGACCTGCCAGGACCCCCTAGCACTTGGCACCAGCAGGTCTCTACCTCTCAGCTGGCGCATGTCCCTCAGGTTGTCGTGTGCATTTGGACTCCCACTGCACCCTTAATCTCCCCCCAGCCACACTGTCACCCCATGCCTTTACCTCCCCAACTGCTGGGCCCCACAGACCCCCCCATCACCCCAGAGCAGACCCCCCCATACCATGAAGCTGGGCTCCTCTTTGCTTCCGCATGCCGGATGATCTTCTCCCAGGGTTCATCTCCAGCACCCAGCACTTCTTTGCTAAGACCTACTCCAAGATCTGCAAGAAGGAAGCCAGGAGCAACTTCGCCGAGCAGCGTCTGAGAACTGCCTGCAAGGAGTAGGAGTGGAGGACATGGCCACTGCTCCAGGACCCCGCACAGGAGAGTGATGGGAGATGGGCAGGACTGAGTGTGCATCTCACTGCTGGTCCGGAGCTGCCCCCGGCCTTGCTCTGTGCCTCAGGGCATGTGAGGTGGGCACTGGTGCTGGGGCTGGCAACTGCTCTGCCCTGTGCCCACAGAGGGCAGGGGGACGTGGGGCTGGCCCTGGCAGGCAGCCTGCCACTGGGAGGTTGGGAAGGGACTTTGGCTGGTGCAGTAACGAGGCCAAGGACCTGCACTGTTTGCTAGAGTGAAGGGTTGCTGGGTTTGGGTTCAGGGAAGCACCAAGGAGGGGTCATGCACACAGCATGACCGTCTTACCTGCTCCCATCTGCTCTGGGTGTGCTCACAAGGCTGTGGGCCAGCACCCATCCCTCTCTCCATCACCATCCACACCCCACAGCACCCACCTTTCTGCTGCCATGTCCCAGCCAAAGGGGTGCCAACGGATGCTGAGCTCCCTGTGCCGGGGGCTGGCTGAGCTGCCCTCCCCAGACCAGGGTCAGCTCCAGGGCATGGCAGCACCTGGCAGCTCCTCTCCCTGCTCAGCCTGCCCCTGGGCAGTACTCATGGCCCCATGTCCCCATCAGGATTCCGCAGCTGACCCTCCGGGGCCAGGCCACCATCAGGGCCACCCAAGCCACAGCAGCAGTGCTGGCAGCCACTGCCCCATACACATTGCCACATGCCTTCCAGCCATGCAGGCTTCACGGGCTTCATGCCCTGTGCCCAGTTCCTGATCAGGACAGGCTATTTGATAACCACCAACTGGACCCTGTTTGAGTTTAGCCAGATGACCCTGAAGAAGACTTCAGCAGCTGCAAACCCTGTAGCAGTGACCCCAAATCCAGCCTCTCACACCCTAATCACCCTGCTACAGGCCCCCCCTGCATCCAAGGCTGCCCTGGCAGCAAGCACCCATCCCTGTGGCTGAACTCGGCTGAGAGCCACTCAGTGTCAGTGCCAGCAGCACAGGAGGCTGGAAATCCCCTCTCCTGCCCCGGGGCTGATTCAGAACCCCATGGGGCAGTTTAGCAGCACACAGTCCCCTTCCCCATTTGGGCCAGCCTGCGCATGTGAGGAGAGCAGCCTGGCCCCGTGCAATTTGTAAACAGCCCTGACCACTGTCCCCTCTGAGAGGTTTATTAAAGCAGCCCATGTGCAAGCCCTGGCTGCTCTGTGCCTCTCTAAGCCAGAACAGAGGCTTACACTGCTTAATTTCTGGATTTTTTCAACTGTTTTGACTCACTTCACTGCAGACCATTTGTCCACATGGATGCAACAAGCTCCAGCGTGGTGTCCTTGCAGCAAAGGCTGGAGCCTCAAGCAGAGCTTTTCCCTTCTCCTGGGGGCTACCAAGATGCAAAGGGAATGGATGGGCTCTTGGGGCTCATTCCTGCTGGACTTGGAGGTCCAACACTCATGCTAGTCTAAGTTTAAAAGCCCCGGAGCCCTTCCTTGTGAGTGATCTGCAGCCACTGAGCCTCATGGCCAGGTTGTCCCAGGCTCTGGGTCCCAGACCTGCAACCCATCCTTCACCGTCTCCTTCCCGTGCTACTCAGGACTTCCTCCCGCTGCCTGCAGGTTACAAGTTCCAGTTTGGCCACATGTATTGGGTCTGGCTGGGATGGAGTTAACTTTCCCCATAGCAGCCCTCATAGTGCTGTGCTTTGTATTTGTAGCTAGAAAGGTGTTGATAATGCACCAATGTTCTGGCTATTGCTGAGTAGTGCTCCCACAGCATCAAGGTTGTCTCTCCAAACTGCCCCCACCCCCAAAGGCCAGTAGGCTGGAGGTGGGCAAGAGGTTGAGAGGGGACATAGCCAGGACAGCTGACCCAAACTGACCAAAGAGATATTCCATACCATATGACATTGTGCTCAGCAATCAAAGCTAAGAGAAAGGAGGAGGGGAGAGGGGGAATTCGTTATTAAGGTGTTTGTCTTCTGGAGCAACCGCTACGTGCACTGAGGCCCTACTTCCCAGGAAGTGGCTGGACATTGCCTGCTGATGGGAAGTAGAGAATAAATCTTTTTTTTTTTTTCCTTTGCTTCCACATGCGGCCTTTGCTTTTCTTTATTAAACTGCCTTTATCTCAACCCATGGGGGCTTTTTTCATCTTATTTTCTCCCCCCCTGTCCAGTTGAGGAGGGGGAGTGATAGAGCAGCTTGGTGAGCACCTGGCATCCAGCCAAGGTCAACGCACCGCACCTACGGACACCTTATTCACAACACCCTGAGCACCCTGGAGAAGCAGATGCCAGACTGAAATGGTGTGAACTCCTGTCTGAAACCTGCTTCAGCCCCCATGAGCATGCACAAGGAATAAAGACAAGGAACCCCGAACAATGCTGCCTTCCTGAGATATACCATCATCTGATGATGTGATGTAGCCCCCCCAATCTGAACTGACAGGTCAAAGCAACCCACTTTCAGCAAGAACAAAAGATGGGACAGGTTTATGAGATGCTCAGGAGTGGTGCCCCTAATGGCCAGCTCCTTCTTCCCTGCCCCAAGTCTCGGCAGAGCCTCTGAGCCTGTGTGGCACCACTGGCCAAGTACTGCCAGAGCTGGAAAGGGTCAAAACAACATGGGCTCATGCAGGACAGCAGAGAAAAGAAATACCCAGGCAGGGGCAGGCACATCCAGCCTGGGTCTGGGAATACACCAGAGGGGTGAGGAAAGGACCTCTGGTCCTGCACTTCAACTGGACGATACAGGGACTGAATCAACTATTCTTGGCCAGGTGGGGTCTATCTCCTCCCTTCTCCCATGGTCTGCCACGAGCCAAGGATAGTTAGGGACAACCTATCTCCTTCTGAAGGTCTGGTGTTGGCTGTGGCCAGAGGCAGGACAAAGCCTGCAGTGCAGTGTCCCAGCACAGATACCCCTCAGGCCCTTCCCAGGGATGGGCTGAAATCACAAGGCTGTGTAGCAGGGAGCTTAATCAGCACCTTTTTTATTAATATGCATCATAAATAAAGAAATAAATAAAGGCGAGACACCTCGTTCTAATGGGGAAATACAAATTAAATACGGTGCAACGTCCGCTAAGCGATGTACAAGCAGGAGGTAACCTTGCAAGACCAGGGCCCCTCGCCATGGGGAAGCCAGCCGAGGCACAATGCTGCAAGCAGCGTCAACCCGGCCAAGGCACCAAATACTGGCATGGCCTTTCATTAACACTGTTCCCCACCTGATGCGCAGTGGGCAGCAAGAATGTGGCAAGGAAGGGGTTGACTGGCATTGCCTCTACCGAGGACCCCAGGACCCCCAGCAGCCCCTTGTGCTCATACACAACACTCGCCCCCTCCCCACTCCATGGCACTGCTCAGCAAGACCAGAAACCCTATGCCAAGGGGAGCACCATCCCTCCCTCCCCATCTCCCCAGCTTCCTCTGGGAGCACCCCCCTGCTCTACCTGCCGGGAGCACTGCCCCCAACTCCAAAGACCATCCCTAGCCCAGTCAGGGACCCTGCCCTCACCCCCTCCCCTCCTACCCCCTCTCCACTGAGCATCCCAGGGCATCCTAGGCACTGGCTCCCTGCTCAGTGTGGAGGGCACGGGGCCACCCCCCAAAGCACCCATCTCCGCACAGGGTGGCTTTACCCATCCTGGACCTATGTAACACTGAACATCCATGCTCCTTCCTCACGATTCCACACACCCCTTTGCTCCACACGCACACACGTACCCTGCCCCCCTCCCCTGGCTGTGGCCAGGCACAGCCCCAGGCCCTGCAGCATGGCAGTGCCAGGCCACTTGGCCCAGTACAACCCACCAGGCACCACTATTACACATTAGGACAGGGCTGCTCCAGTGTGGGGGAGCCTACCTTGCAGCCTCCCTTCAAGATGCAACGCAACCCATCAGCCCAGCCTTGCAGAGACCTTGACAACACATGGTGCTCCCACCCCTGTGGCTGATGATGCCAGGGATGCTGAAGGCTGCAGACTGCACTGACATCCCTGGGGAGGGGACGGCCAGCATCCTGCACCCTCCAGCATGAAACTGAGCCATGCAGCGGGGCAGCACTGCCCTGGCAGGGACTACTTGGGTTCCTGCTATGTACGAGTCCATGGCCTATGGGTGCTGGAGATGGCGTGGGGTGGAGGGGGCTCAGACGGTCCCTGGTGTGGCTGCATGCACGGCGATGCCTGGCAATATGAGGTGCAGCTTGCAGAAGGCCCCAGGGGCCGAGTCAGCCTTTGGCAGCTGCACGAGGAGGAGCAAGAAGGAACCACCTATGGTTACTGTATTCTGTAATGGTAAGAAACTAGCAAGAAGCTGTATCTGTTCCTCTGGCAGGGTGGGCTTCCCCAGACGAGCCTCAGCAGCCCACGGTACTGTGCTTGGCCTCCCAGCCATGCCAATAGCCCTCATCCTCCGGGTGGGTGATGTACATGATGGGCACCAGTCCCTTCTCAGAGCCGAGGCTGCACTGCAGCCAGTCACCATCCACCTTGGAGATGACCTGCAGGATGTCCCCCTTGTTGAAGCTCAGCTGTCCTGCCTCGGTGGCAATGTGATGGCAAAGAGCTTTCACCTCACTGCAGGCAGAGGGAGGGGAGGAAGGGTTAACTTGCCACAGCACACTCACCCCACTGAAGCCCAGGGACCACCGAGGGCACAGAGGAGTGAGAAAAACACCCCCTGCCTCCCTCCCCAGCCAGGCTCTCAGCTGCCCCTCCCCCCCCCAGCTCCCCGTCACCTGCAGATTGCAGAGTTGGGGTGGACAGATGCACAAGCTGTGTCCCTGCCCTGAACCGTCCCCTGGTCCATGAGTACAAAGGGGGCCAGGTGAACCGCAACAGGCAGAGCTGTGCCAACCCCAACCCACCACATCCCAGCACCTGCAGGATGGCCATGTGGCGCCGCTCACCAGGGAGGGTGGGCAGACAGCCCCCAGGCTGGCCATGCCTCGGGGGGCACTTCAGGTGGCTCTGGCCGGGGAGGCTCTGGCTCAGGGGCTGCTTCTCGCCACATGCTTGCCCCAACTGTCTGGGCCACCAGCTGGAACACAGACTTGTCCAAGCTCAGCCAGCCGGAGGGCAACCTGCAAGAAGGAGATAGAAGCAGGTAGTGGCAGGGAAGCGTACCTGGGGGCAAGGAGCAGCTGCTCTCATGGCAAGGTCATGCCTTTTAGAGGTCTGGCTCCATGCACAAAGTGCACTGTGGTCCCCAGGCTGTCTCCTGGGAGGGAGGGCTCAGCATCCTCCAGACACACCATGGCCTAGACTGGGAAGGACATTTCCAGTGGCCATAGAAGCAAGAAGGGTGCAGATGGAGAGGCAATGCGGGGAGGGCCCAGCTACATGGGGAAACTTCATGCCTCCTCCTCACCTGTTGTGAGCAACAGGGATGGTTCCATGTTTTGCTCTCACTTAGTACGTGTTTTTGGGAGGGATGAGGTGATGATGGGGGCGGTACAACAGGGGCCCTTAGGAGCAGAGGCAGTGGTAGAGCTCAGGCAGAAGACTGAGCAAGGGTAGGAGCCGAGGAGGGAAACGGTGGTATGGGCAGGCAGGCAGGCAGGGCTGATAGACTTCTCTGTTCACATGCTACCTCTGATGTACCACCATGGTGGAGCCCAGTGGTCAGCTATTGACCTGACTTCCACCTGCACTGCTGCAACCCCAGGTTAACCAGCCCTCCCCAGCCCCATCCCTACCTGTTCGGCTGCCTGGGTTCTTTTTGTACCTTCCTGGACCCAAACAAGTGTCCCCACTTGATGGGCTGGCTGCCCTTTGATGCATTGATGCTGCTCTCCTCTTGGGGGGCTGCTGCTGCTACTCCCACTCTTTGCTGAGTCCCAGTTTCCTTTTCCTTGCTGCGCTTCAACTCTGTAAGCACTGAGTCTGGGGGGCTGCCCATCCAGAAGGGCCAGCTCCATTCCTTCACCTCTTTGCCGACCAGTACCTGCTGGGACTTTTCTAAGGGCTCTTCCACAGCTTCAAGACTTGGCTTGCTGGCAGCCTTGGGCCTCTCCTCCAAGGTACCCTTAGCCTCTGCACCCTCCACCACCCCTTCACGGGGGGGTGGTGCCTTGCGGGTCTTTGCTGACCCGGGCACAGCATTCAAAGCTGCCGCCTTCTTCTCATAGCGGATGAACTTCGAGCCTTCGGCCGAGCCTTCGATGTAAATCTGAGAGCTCTGCATGAGCTGGTACCACCAGCCCGCCTGCTTGTCCTTCTTCCCCTCCCATGTGCTCTCTCGCACCTTCCTCTGCTCTTCCTCCCTGTCGCCATCTCCGCAGGAGGCCCCCACCCCCTTGACCCTCTCACTAGCAGCTTGCTGAGGGCTGCGGCCTGGTGAGATGTCCTCATCTCTGGCACCCACTTTGCATGCTTCAGGGGCAGTGCTGCAGCTGTAAGGATCCTCACTGCTGCCCCGTGTCCACATCAGCTGCAGGGTGGAGTGTGTGGAAAGCAGCAGGTCCTGCTTCACACGCAGCAGCTCCTTTTGCTGCTGCTGCTCTTTGCCTATCTGCATCAGGTGGTGCTCAAAAAGGAGGTCTAGGTTGAAGGGTAGCAGGGAGAGAGGCTGGAGTAGGAGCAGGAGCTCCTCGAAAAGAGGCTGGCACACGCTATGAGACAGGCACAAGAAGCCTACCGGCTGGTAGTGTGCCAGGATGATATCTGTAGGGCAAGAGACATTTAATTAGATGAGAGGCCCTTGCCACCTTTGTCAAGCCACCAAGAAGCTGCTGAAGCTATGGGGAAAGGAGTCGGACACTAGTTTTTGGTCACAGCTGTGGCTGCAGTGTGAGGCTCAGCACTGGGTCAGGGAGCACCAGATGCTCTGTGAGCTCTAGGCAAACTGGCCCAGGTCTTGCTTCCAGTCGCACCTGCAGCCAGGACCTGCCTGCTAGACTATCCACCAGGATGACCTCTGCCACAAATGCCATGGAAGTAGGGTGCAAATAAAGAGCATCAAAGAGGGTTGGCACACATTAAAATTCTTTTCCCCACCTCCTGGGGATGAAAAAGGAGCTGCAGATCTGGCCAGTACCAATCCCCTGCAGAGAGAGAGGTGTCTGGGACAGCCGAATACAGTCTTTCCAGGGATCTGGCTGGGCTGAACTGTGGATCCTAACAAAATGAACTAGCATTTCTACCTGCAGCATTCATCCTTCACTTCATTTGACCACATCCGCAGTGC
>WAAD01010450.1:42812-75356 GCA_013389945.1 Fregata magnificens | reverse complement strand
AAGGACACTGAGGTGCTGGAGCGTGTCCAGAGAAGGGCAACGAGGCTGGTGGAAGGGTCTGGAGAACAAGTCTTATGGGGAGCGGCTGAGAGAACTGGGGTTGTTTAGTCTGGAGAAGAGGAGGCTGAGGGGAGGCTACCTGAGAGGAGGTTGTAGCAAGGTGAGTGTTGGTCTTTTCTCCCAATTAACTGGTGATAGGACAAGAGGAAATGGCCTCAAGTTGCGTCAGGGGAGGTTTAGATTGGACATTAGGAAGAATTTCTTTACTGAAAGAGTGGTTAGGCATTGGAACAGGCTGCCCAAAGAGGTGGTGGAGTCACCATCCCTGGAGGTGTTCAAAAAAGGTGTAGACGTGGCACTCCAGGGCCTAGTTTAGGAGTCATGGTGTTGGTAGTTGACGGTTGGACTTGATGATCTTAGATGTCTTTTTCAACCTTAACGATTCTGTGATTCTATGATTGATTTTTTTGTTTGTTTGTTTTGAGTATTTGAATGTTGGTAGACTGCCAGTTTAAATAAACTAATGTAGATATTTCACTCTAAATAAAGGAATAGCAATTTTTTTTACTTGCCATGTTCAGTCTTGCCACTCTTCTGTGAAAAACTTGCTCGGATTTTTTGTTCCAATTGTCCATAAAATGGCAGAAAGTAGTTAAAAATAGGCACAGAATCTTGAACAAATTGGTGCTGCCTTCTGCCCATGCTTGTCTTCCTATGTGCCAGAAATGAAACTTTCCCTTCTCAAAGGGATGGGCCTGTAGCACAAAGTAAGTTCCTGTTTTTCAACCATTCAGATTTCCCCATTTTCAAGCACTTGAGAGAGACACAGTCTAAGTTGTGCAGCTTCATCTAAGCTGCTAAAGATAGGGCTGTACTGGAAATTTTTTCCAGTGTAATGCAGTAAGCTGAGGTGTCAGTTCTTTTATTCTGCAAACCAATGCTAACTCTAGTTTTAGTGTGAACTGTACTGGCAGAGTACTTGGTAAACCTGTATGATTTGTAAATTGATGCATCTTGGTTGCCACAGAGCCCTGATTCAGGAATTCACTTAAGCACATGCAAAACTGTCTGCATGAATGTTGTCACTAAAATTTGGCCTCTGGATTGTTTTAAGAACCATCTGTAAAACTGACTAATAATTCCTATGTCTTCTATTTCTGGGTGAGAATAATGCCATTTTTTCCATGAATAATTTAACTTCTTTTCAACTGCTCTAGCCATGAGTTACAAGCCACATGGCCAGCCCCTTACATTGTTTGTAATTAGCTACAGAGGTTAGGTCAGGTTGCTACAAAAAAAAACAGGAGGAAAACCAAACAAGAAACCAACGCCTCTTGTCTTCGGGGTTTCCATCTACAATATTTTTTCTCTTACATGTGAGGCTATCACATATGCCTGCCTGGAGTTTTAACAAGGCTATTTGTTTAAAATGGAGGTTTGTTTTGCTTATTGCATTGCTGGATTCAGTTTTGGGGAAGTATTAGGACAAGAACAGATGGTATCTGAGAGCCACACTGGAAAAAAGTTATATAAATGAGCTGGGTTTTGCAGTTCTTGAATGCTCCTTTCAGACTTCGCAGTTCTTGAACGCTCCTTTCAGACTGCAGATTTGGCAGTTAACATGTATTTTAAGTTTCAGTAGTTACTATAATTTAAAAAAAAAAAAAAAACACAGGTCCATAAGTTTATGCTTTTTATGTTCACTTCCTCCTTTGTCTTTTTTTTTTTTTTTTTTTTTTTTTGGTTTTCCCCTACAAATATATGACAAGTTTCTGCTGCTGTGGCTACCCCAGATCCTTTATCTCCTGCGTTTTCTCTTCGCATTCTCTGGTGACTTAGAAGTGCATCAAAGTGACTCAGGTTTGCCATGAGAGACTTAAGAAAGGTCACATCTGCTGATATACGCCATGCCAGGTGCTAAGCTGGAAAGGAAATACATACACAGTTTGGTAACGTCGTGGGGGTTTTTGCCTCTGTCTGGTTTGGTTTCCCTTTATGAAATGTCAGTTACATTACTACCTGGCTTCTGCTCCCTTGGGATTGTCTGCAAGGAGTCACCACTTTTGGCAGCCAGGCTGTGGAAACAACCCAGAGAGGTGACTGTGAGACTCATTCCATAGGCTAATGCAGGGCTCTGAGGAGTGCATGCTGTGGGGTCCTTAGTGCTGCTTGAAGGAAGGATCCAGGAGTCTTTGTAAAGCCCTAATTGTTTTGGGGTGAGAATTTAACTTGCCCATGTGTGACACTACATGAATCACGCATGCTTCTGCCACATTGTTTGATTCCTGTGCCCCCAGCCTTACTTGTTACAGGTTTGCAGGGCAGTAATTCTCCCTGTGTGCCAAAAGAGGAAAGGCATTAGACAGGCACTGCAAATACCCCAAGATCTGGAAACCCCCAGAGTAGCCAATCCTCATCACTGCAAAATCTCAAGGCTGGCCTAAAGGTCAGCAGACCTGAAGGGAACACAATTTTGTCTTCTAGTTTGGGGCTGCAGATAAACTATTTGTCCTTAAGCTTTTTTTTTTACCCCAGTCTTTGGACAGTACTATGTGAGGTGTCACTACTCATATGGTATCCTTCTGGGCAGTTGATGTCCCTGTGCCCTCTCTGGCGCCAGCCTCACCACGTGCTTGCTGCGGTACTGACCTGCACCCCGTGCACTGACTGTTCCTCTATGCTTTCTGCAGCCCATCAGAACTGCTGTTCTACCACAGGTTCCCTGGTGTGGCAAGTCACTTCACCTTGCGTGAGTAACATCTCTCATAGCTGTCATGACATTGTAAAGGGCTCTTTAAGTAAAGACTGACTGACAGTTGTTTCCCAAGAGCAGAGACAGGTTCTGTACAACAGAATGTGAATCCTGTAGCTAGCAATGGATTTTTTTATAGTGGGCTGAAAACAACTTACGAGATGGAGCTTACAAGGCAATTTATACATCGGTCTAACAAATGTCATTAGTCATTCAGAAATTACGTAGATTTCATGTGAACAACCTCTTACTTGTAGGAGAACTGCATGTCTTCTTTGGTCACCCATTATGGCTAATCAGCAAAATCTCAATGTCAGGAAACCAAATACTCTCCCTGGTAACAATACTATCTCATTGATGATGTTAAATCCAAGGAATGTCGGTAAAGCCACTTGACTTGCAAGAACTGGTTATGTGTTTGAGAAGTAGTTATGCTCTTTTTTTGTTTTCTTCTTTTTGTTCTTTCCAAAAGGTTAGTAATTTGGACAGTTCAGCAAACTGGTGGCTCCAGTGGCCCCAAGTAAAAAGGAAACTGTAAAATGAGGCTCCGGGTGATGCGTATAATGTTCAGCTCATGGCTGGATATCCTTAAGGTGGTCAAAAGTAGAATTCACAGCCAGTTCTGTAAATACTCTTAGGAATGTGTGCCCTGAAGACAGAGGTACAAGTTGCCACGTCAGTGCACTTCAGTGGTTTGAAGAATCCACTGGTTCCATCAAATCTCATCCTTGAGCACTCCTAGTGTTATGTGTGGAGGTGATGGTAGCACAGAGGAGGGAGAAGGGATTAGGAGATCTGTAACATCTTTTCTTCTGTTCCATCACTGTGTGCACTTATGTTTTCAGCCTTAATCTGCCCTGAGCCTGTGTATGGGTATGGGCAGGTGCAGCTGGAAGAGAGTCCTTTCTTCTGTGGAGGTCGGGGCAGGAAGTGAGCAACTGCATTTGGGGTCTTTTGCCACACGTGCTTCTGTGCCTCCCTTCCTTTCCTGAAGGAAGGAGAAGCAATCCATCTTCCCCAGGTCACCTGGTATAGTGAGGCCCCACTCTCAGAACTGAGGTTCGTTTCTTGGAGACAGTCATAAAAGATTAAGACCTCTTCACCCAAGGCTGAGGAACTAGAGCCTGGCATGCAGGAGATACTTTGGTTCAAACACCAGCACAAGCTCTCGCAGAGTCTCTCTTCAAAGGGACAGTAGCAGCAGCATTTGGATGCTCCTTTTTAGTGGCAACTGGGAACTCAGAGCCCTGAGGCACTTCTGAACATCTCGGCCCCCAGCTTCTTCTCTTTACCTGTCCGAGACTGTGCTATATCTTCCTGTTTCATGCAAAGGAGAAGGCACTGCATGATATACATGCTCAGACAACCCCAAAGACCACATTGCTTCCAACGGCCTTTTAACCCTTGGGATTATAATTTTGAACACAGGTCACATGGATTGAAAGAAACTGCAGGCCACAGAATATCTGCGCTTGTGTGAAGATAAAGACTGTAAGGATTCCTAATTTCTGAAAAGTCTCAGTCAAATATTGTCCAGTTAATCCTGTAGCTGCTGCTGAATAAAACCACTGAACAGTCAGGTGATGAGGATTGAGAACTACTGCTTATTGATGAGTCAGAGGCATTTGTTCTATCAATAGGTGCAGAGAGAGATGGAAACCCTACCGGATCAGGCAGCAGCATGGAACCTAGCAGCACTGACATATATCACATACAGGACTAAGCAAGAAAGGGATTGACAGATGAAATGTCACTACCTTACATCAGAGGCAGGTAAGGTTAGCTTTAGAAAACCCCCAAAGATTTTAAAACCAGATAGTCAAGTTGTCTCTGAAAGGTCACTGCTGACTCTAGAGATTTAGACTTGGCATGTACAACTATCGTCTGTGATCTGACTGTAAATGTTCCATCATCTGGCAGTATCTCTGCACGACTGTAATGCTTGAACAAGAATGAAAACATGTAGAGACCAATTCAGAAAAAAACAACATTCAAAAAAGATAGAGGGAAATAAATTATTAGTTCCTATTGTGATAAACACCAGGGATCAGAGGTCACATACACTAGCTGCTTGCGTGCAACCTTTGCCAGGCTTAGGGTTCCCTTGTGTACCACCTGCCAGTTGTCTTGGTAGGGCCTTTGGAAGTCCCTTCTCCATCACTGTGTTTATGATACTGCGTGAAAGTCCAATTGATGTTTATATGTGGTATTTAGGCAGTGCTAGTTATTAATGTCCATCTCTGAGCTTCAGGGGAATGGCCAGTTCTTCCATCTGGAACCACTACACTGTCCTTGTCCTTTCTGATAGATATGGGCTAGTCTATTGCTACTGCTATACTTCTAAAGATGAAGAAAGTAAGGCATCAGGAGACTAAGTGTGATGCCTAACTTAAAGATCTGGTCTTCTACCACTCAAGTCTTTCTGTTAGTTATAAAATTACCCATCCCAGGTATTGCTGGAAGTAACAGTTCTTCCTGTTGGTTATTCAGAAGCATTAGTTACCAGTGACTGACTGATGTGCCAGATGTTCCAGCGTATGGCCTTAAGGTGTCACTTCCAGAAAGTGAGGCTAAATGACTCTCAGCTCCTCAGGACCCCAGCTTTGGCATCAGAACAACTGCCAGGGTTCTAACAGGGTTTGTCTCCTCCACGTCAGTAATGACAGTGGGACTCCACCCCAGGGTACAAGTACACATAACAAAGCCTCAGGGAGTTTCTGGGGAGCCTGAGCTGCACCCCTGGGCAAGTGTCTCAGCAGCACACAGAGCTGATCCCATGTTTTCCTATTCCCAAGTTACATTTTTGTCTGCACACCTCATTAATAAATGATTTGTCAGGGTTACTCCTAAGACCATTTGTGACATGTCCCACAATTTCTGTCAGTGTTGCCAGCTGCTGTAAGAGGGTATGCAGCCCTTTTATGTTTGTAGGGAGCCTACATGCTGTCTTTTAATGAAACTGGAAGCACCTGACCTCAAAGGCGGGTGCTGTGGGGACAATGAAGAAATCTTCATGTCAAGAAATTTGGCTTTCTTTCATGGGTCTTTTGTTCTTGCTTTCTTCATGCAGGTGAGACTGAATACCTCTTTTACAGGCTCTGAGAAAGACTTGCAGAGCCAGGGAAAGTGTTGGGCTGAATGGGAAGGTGTCCTCCCTCCTGTCTACAATCTCTTTATGGATGTGGAAAGGAGCTTCTAAAAGTTGCTGGTGCCACATTTCCCCACTATACCAGCCTGTGCTGGGAAAGGGGCAAAGGGTAGGAGAAGGTGGAAGGGAGACTTTGGCTAGCACGCTGCTTACAAGAGCAGTAGCAGCACTTGTTATCAGGGCAGATGTGGGCTGCTCTGCCCCCAGGAATTCTGGCTGCAGCCACAGTAAGGTGGAGGGGCTTAGTGTGCTCCAGGTATTCCTTGCCCTGTTATGTGAGGAAGGGTATTTTCAAATGGTATTGCAACCAGCGTGCCCTGGGGTGAACCTTAACGTAACCACATAGTAAGGCTTTTGAAACAAGCTCTCCTTATTATTAGCTTGTTCTTATAAGAGCCAGGGATAATAAAAATATCCTCAGAGTTGGTCAGGGCTTGTGTGCAATTCAGAAATGGTCGTAACTAATTGGTCTGCAGAGTATATTGCTGCAACGTCCAAGTGCTTTGCCTAATAACTTGTCTTCATCATAAGACTACGCGGAGTTCTGAAGAGGGTGAGACAAAGTTTTGTATGCTGCTGAGTGCACCGTGTTCTCCGTACAGGGGCAGCACCCTGACCAGTACCTGTAAACCGGCCCTGTCTCTGTGTTGCCAAGCACTGTGGTTATGCTGTTTGGAGAAGCTGGTGAAAGGAATCCTGACTTGGGGGACTGAACCTGAGAACTGTGGTGTTCAGGCCTCTCCATGGCCAGTTGGGCAGCAGCTGCTGCAGGCAGTGTGTCTGTGTTTCCAGTGTAGCGTGAGTGGTACAGGCAGTGACAAGTGTGAGGAGCAGTGCTGTGTGGGAAGAGGAGGGGATCTCCAACGTGGCAGAAGTACAAAGTAGGAGGCTTTTAGTTTCCGAAACAGCAGTTGGCCTTCTAGGGGCATTATGTGGGGAAAAACTGATGGCAAAGACCTGTGTCTTTTGCCTGCTTGCAGCTAGTTTGGATGTCATCTTTTGATAGAAAGGTTTCACCTCGCGCATTTAAAAGTACAAGCAGCTTTGCAGCATACATTTTTAAAACTAGAAGGGTCTGTTGCATACCAAACCTATCTGATTGTTTCCAGCCCATGACAGGAACACTGGTAGATCCCTGAATAGACCAAAGACTAAGTGAAAAGTGAGTTGACTGACCTACTCTTTGAGATCCATAGATGAATCTTCAGGAAGAAAGTGTAGAACATACTGAAGGAAGAGTGATGGCATCTGTGCGGGAAGTTTGTTCAGGCTTCATTGGCTGTGTATTAAACTAAGGAATTAACAGGGCAAATGTCAAATGCTGTAGGCATGGTATTTTCTAGAGGCACTTATCTCTCTCCACAGGTCTGACTCTCCCTTGCCTTGACCTATTTGTCATCACATGCAGTGTGGAAAAGAATCCGTTAAAAACTGCTTCTGCATCAGAATTCATCTGTTCAGTTGAGAATGAGGTTGGATTTTAAATACTATCTTCACTGTGCACACATAAAAGCAACCACAACCTACAGGGATAGAAGCAAACCCTAGGGTACAGTGGAAATAGAAGGGGAGGAGGGGAAGCAAGCAAGCTGTCTACGCATAAAGCAGAGATGGAAGTTTGCATATGCATTTGTATAAGGCAAGACATCTTAGAATTGAAACCCAGCAGCAGGTGATGATTACAGGCAACATGTCTGTGCCCATGTACAATTTTGCTGAGCAGCTGCCTTTTGTTACTTAAATCCCAGGGGTCTGGCGGTCAGAGGAGCTGTACATGTCTCTAAAGAGCCCATTGCAGCCATTTTCAGTTTTGGTACCAGGGCTGATCTTCCAGCTGTGGGGAAGACGGTATTGTTTCTCTTGGTTTCATGGTATCCATATGGAGTTACATCGGCTCTGGACAATAATTCACAAGTCTCCTGATCCAGAGTGAAGGAAGTTGAAAACAATTAATAGAATCAGAATCAGAAAATCTGAACGGATGGATGGACTTACTATACATTGCAATCTGATAGTTAAATCCTTGAAGGTTTCTAAATTCATTAGGAACTCTAAGTCAGAATAAAATAGTCTGAGAGCGCTGAAGTTCACACACTAATTTAATTTGCATTAATTTTCAATTGTATATCAACTTGCAAAATCCTTTGAAAATCAAGTTACTTGATGATACGTCTTGCTCCTAACCTGCTGCTCTCTTAATGGAGTCACTGGTGCATGGTTGCTTAGCCCTGCTTTTTTAAGAATTTAATGACGTAAAACAAAATCTTTTCCCCGCCCCGAAAGAAACAGGAAGAGTGCAGCCACAAAAAGCACAGTGCCTTCCCACAGTGTCAGGGGAAAGAGTACTTTTGCAGGGAAGCCCTGATACAAGCCCGCCCTAGAGTGCTTTTGGGTTGTATAGCTCAAGACATGACTGAACAGACAAGTGAAGCCTGTCACCTCAAGATTCGAGCTTGCTTGCTCGTGGTGTGCCTATGGCAATGGACACAGCAAACTCTGGCAACACCATGCCAGGATGGTGAACTGAGAATAATCAGTAAAGACGAAAAGAAATGCTGCCCCAAATGCAGCTCAAAGACAGGTAAGGAAATTATGTGTCTGTCTTCTTTCTGTTCATCAATATTGTTTTATGTCAACCAGGGTAATCAAGTGTGGGAAACAGGCGTGTGTGTGTGTGTGTATGTAAATGTATCTTGAGTAACTGTATTTGCAAAACAAAATGGCAAGGGCTTCCTTCCTGCCTCCTAAATTCATAACGTGCCTTAGCTATAAACTTCAGAGTGGACTCTTGTTTCAGATTTGTTACATGCTTATACTTGCTGTTCTGTAGTGGGAAACGGAAAGCTCAGTTTCTGTGGGTTGGTCTTGCTCACTAGGGAAGAAGGTGGTGTTCACTTAACACTGATTCTGAGCCCTTGCTTCATTCAAACACAGCTTCAAAGTTTGTCTGTGCCATTCAGACTTCAGAGGGAATACAGGGAGTGATGCTCTCTGTAAGGCTGTTCTTTGCAATTTGTGGTCCTAGAGAGTAGGAAGCATCCCACTTCAATCCCTCCATTCCACTGACCTGTGCTTGTCCCAGGAGTAAATGCACAGGTCTCAGGTGATCATTAGTTTCAACAGCCTGTTCTAACTTGTATCCATGCCTGATCTTAGGATGGTGGTGAGACGATAATGGATTCTCACTTACCTGTAATTTTAAGTCAAATTAAGGCACTAGAGGTGGAACAGGCTAGCTGCAGGACTTACTGGGTGACATTTCTGTGCCTGTTAGGCTGAAGGACAGAACAGGTGATTCTAATGGCCTCTTCCATGATCCCAGGAACAATCATACTATTCTTCCTAATTTAGTGCTGTCCATAATGGTAGCCAGAGCTGAACAGTAGCGAACGTGCAGCTGTTTGTATAATCTACAGCAAGGAATGCACCTTCCTTTTCTATTTGTCCCGAAACAGGGTTGCTGGAAGCCTTGTCTAGCTGGTATGGTAGTGCTGTTGTCCTGCAGGTTAGCAACAGGATTAGCTGAGATGTTACATCTTTCATTGGTGCCTAGGTAGGAGTCAGCCTCCCACCTATTAGTAGCTTGAATATATCTGCTTCAACCAACAACAAGGACACCGAGTTCCCTGTGGAAGGAGTGAGTGGACACATGGGATTTGTGGGAATGAGCAATAAATAGGTGAAGAACTATAGAGTCCTCAGTAGTGTGGACACCCCAGGGTATTTCCCTTCCCACTGAGATAAAGTCATTCAGCATGAGGTAGGAGAGTCATTGCTTGGTGGGATCAACTCCAGAATCACCCACTAGTGATACACAGAAAGAAGCATCCCCAAGCTGTTTCCTTTTTGCTGCCAGACTTCATTAAGTTTTGAAGGCCAGTAAGAGGAGGCCAGTGGGCAGAGGAAGATGTGGGCAGTTCCCTGGTGGCCCTGTACATTCCATCACCAACCTCAGGAAATAATCTTTGCTTGATCTTTGCTACTCACTGTGGGTTTTTAAGCATGCTATTGAACTAGCCAGCATTTACCTCTATATTTTTTTTTTCTTTAAGGTTATACAGCTTCCTGGTTGAACAGCACTTTTCCTCTAACTGATCTCCAACTGCCTGAAGGACTGCTTGATGCTGTTTGCTGATGGGATCAGTGTATATGATCAGTCCTTTGCTTTCATGAACCCAGGAGCCTCTCAGAATTAGAGATGATATTTTTTGAGTGCAAGCAAAGTTCACAACAGAACTCCTCTAGAAATAGAAGGACAGAGGGTAGGAAGGATGCTGGTTTTATGGCTTGGATTTAGACCCACTTCTGCCAACACAGTGTAGGAAGCAGCTGCTGTTGTTAGGAAAGGCATGGAAAAGGAGCTCTAGCTTCACTGGCCAAGGATCTTTTGGGCATCCCTCCTCTAACATGGCTGAGCCTAACTGAGAAGAGCTCTGGCAGTGTCCTGAGAGCTGACTGGATGGCTAGTTAAGCTTCCTTGGGGCACTGGCAGTACCCTTCTCACCCCACAGTGTCTATACCTGCACGATGTAGTAAAGCAAACCTGCTGCCTTGCTTCTGTCTACCATGACCTACACTGGTATTCCAGATGAGAGAGAAGGGTTACAGTGGTAAGTCATGCAGTGTGCAGATAACCATGGTGTAAAAATCTGAGTGGTGCTGAATTTGAGTACTCTAAACTTTATCCAGTATGTATGGGAGTGACATCTTTCTGGTATCCATTTTTTCCACCACAGCACAGTAAGGAACTATTTCACCTGTGTCAGCCAGTAAGACTAATGGTTAAGTTAATTTCTGGCCTCTATGACAAAGGCAAGTCTAACTTCTTTCTTCTTGACAGGAGACAACAGCACATGTCAAAATATTAAGGACCGTGACTGCAAATGTCGTCAGGGATACAGCTGTATTGATAGTGCATGTCTCTACTGCAAAAAGCTGCCTGAATGTGCAGAGGGCGAGGAGCTGATTAAGCTTGGTAACTAAAGAAACACAAATGACTCTAAAAGACAGAGTTCAATATAAGTGGCTGGCTGAGCAGCAGACAGTTTCCTTCACTTATATAACCTTATATAACCTGCTTTTGGGAAGTCTCGTGATGCAGAGAAAGATGGCACTTATACTGTGGCCTCTGTGACTAAAACGTTTACTTCCCTGTTTTATAACTCTTCCCTTCCTAGATTTGAGACTTGCACTTTCATGCTCAGACTTTCAGTATTACTTTTCTTCCAAGCTGCTAGAACTGTCAGTAGAAGACTGTTTTACTCTGTGTTGCCTCTTAACTTTACACCCTCTGCTGTCAGATCAGACTATTCTGTACCCCTTCTGTAAGGGGTCTGCCCATACATTTCCCAAAATGCAAAGGTGGCAAGAACTGCTTATGTGTTTCTCCAGGGGGGTGATTCATAATGCAGAAAGAGTGTAGAGGGAATGCATTGCGCTCTAATCTGTTGTATCCCCATCTTTTAGTAAAGGCACTGACCACTAATAACTCATGTTCTCTTTCCCTGTAGGTATTTTAGACTTCACATTCAAATGTAAACCATGTGAGATAGGAACCTATTCTAATGTTAAGAATGGCTGGTGCCGTAACTGGACTAAGTATGTATTTATTGATACTTTCCTTCTTTGGAAATATGCATGATAAAATTCTCAAATGATTAATACTTAAATTAGAAAATGAAATTGAATGAAAGACGAGATCACCAATGAGATTAAATGGTTAGTTTTTTAAATTCAGCAATATATGATATTTCTCTCTCTTTTGGCTTTACAAATAGTCGGTCTCAGAGCAGAACTTAAGACAAACTGCTGTGTATTCAACTTGCTTCCAAGTCCAGCTCAAACTGATGCAAAACGATTCCAAACATGGACATCACTTGAAATAAAGAGGCTAAAAAAATGTGCACATAAACTGTTGTGATGTAGTGTTATCTTATTGGGGAACAGCCATAACTTAGCCTGCACTCCTATAAAAAGGAAAAAAAGGAAACAAGTTGTGGAAAAAGTGGAGGGAAGGAAGAAAGGGAGCCAAAAGAAAGGCTGGAGAGGAATGAAGGGAAAGGCAGGGACTTTCTAAATGTGACTCTTATTCTTCTTTTAGTTGTGAAAGTTCTGGGTTTCTAACAATCAAGCAAGGCAACAGTACACATAATGCAATATGTGGTTTCCCTGCTAAAGATTTGGAGCAAGGTACCTTCTCACAATGATTTGTTTCTTTAAGCCTATAATTTTTCTCTACACTTCTTCAACTGGTGACTTGCTGCATAGTTATCATCCAGAGCTTCCTATCATGAAAATTTGCTTTGAAAATTACTGTTGTGTTTCTTGCAATATTAATATAGATAGAATTGTTGACCTGGGCAAAGATTCCACCATTAAAGCACTGTCAGTAATAAAGGTAGAGGAAAGCCCAACTATTGTCCTTGAATAGAGCACACTTATTCGGCAAATTATCTGTTTTCCATTGAACTGCTCTTGCTGTTTTGCTAGATTTTCTTAGGAAGACAATAGCTTAGTTAGTCATCTGGTTCCTTTACAAGTATTGGTTGAGTCCACAACACCCAGAATTGAAACCTCATGTCTTATCATGGATCAAATTAGATAGGAATAAGTGGGTATGGGCTTTGCTGGTACTGAGTACCTTGAAGACAGCAAGCTGCACTGCTCCTGCCTTTCCCCCCACCCTTGTCCCTACAATGAATTGGTGCCTTTCAGGTCTGGGCCCTTCATTCAGGGAAATTGTTAATTCTGCTGAGACAAAGTGCAAAAAGGTGCTACTTTTAACTTCCATGAGGCAGGCACAAGTGTGAAAATTCGGCTTGCTGTAGTGCTATTCAGGGAAACATTGAAGCCAAATCCCCCCCAAAAAGCAAAAAAAACCCCAGAGTAGATAGAACAAGTGATAGCTGCAAGAGAGAGAGACATTGAACAATGAAGAGATGAGGCATGTGGGTTTTTTGCATGAATGCTTCTTAACATAGACAGTGATCTATTGCACCCTTGACTTGGAGCGTCTCAGTTTTATTGTTAATACCCGCACTGGTTTTTTTCCCTGGAAGATTATTTTCCACAGAAAGAGGAAATTAATCTCTAAAAATTTCCTTGGAAGAACTGCCTTTCCTTTAACAATAGTCTGGGCACATGATTTCTTAATCTTTATTAAATATCTTTAATTGCAGCTCCTATTACAAATGACTCTCTATATACCACCATCCTGGCCATCCTTACTGCAGTGGCTGTATTTGTTCTCATCTTGCTGACCTTCTTCTTGCATTTCTGCATATGGTCGCTGAAGAAAGAAAAATACCACACAGCTGATGGTAAGTGTGCCTTTGTGGACTTCTGTGTAGCTTTTCAGTGGTGAACAATGTGTCCGTTGATCCAGAGTCAGAATGGAATAAATTAAGTTGAATAAGTAGAGTAAATATGGATTTACTCTGTGATTATGGGTGGGTTACTTAGTTTCACTAAGATGCAATGCATCACCTGTATCTTTGTCCTTTCCTCAGAGAGAGGCTGTTTGGTAAAGGTAATGGGCTGCTAACTGACATGTATGAAGACATCTTGTATGTGCAGTGCTTTTGCTTATTCTCACTGCAGACCTGGAACATAACTTCCCTAGGCTGCCGGTGGCTCCGCAACTGTCACACCACAGAGAAGAGACCTACAGCTGCCAGTTTCCAGAAGAAGAACATGGAGGCAAAACACCAGAAGAAAAGCCTTGCTATTTCCACCCTCAGAGTCTACAATGAAAACAGATAAATTGCAATGTGCAGTGAGAATGGGGAGCTGAGCTCAGCTTTTCAAAAAAAAGAAGGGAGGGGCTGGATGCATAAAGCATCATTATATACATAGCAATAAGGAATGGGTTTGGGGGGAGTTTCGCTTTGTTTCTTCTCAACAAACCTAGCATTTGGAAACAGAAAAACTGCTAAGTCAGGCTGACATTCAGTTCGGCCGCATTGTATTATTGCAAGTTTCCTGGGTTGTTGGTTGTTTTTTTTTTTTTTTTTTCCATTGATGCTCTTTGCAACTTTGTTTGGGACCAGGGACCATTCTTGTCATTATTCCTCATTGCATCTTCTGCACATGTCTCTGTGGTGCTCCCACAGATTGATAGATATGTGTGTAGAAGGCCGGTGTCCTGCCATCAATCCCTTCGGTGCTACAGGAAATAGAGTGGTACCTATAGGGCACTCTCACAGCTTTCACAGGCTATCCATATTTATAAGATGTGTCTTGATGCTCATATTAAGGGAATAAGGCATTGTGCCTAGCAACCATATCTACTACTCTTTAAGCAGACAGTGCTTTTCACTCCTGCCAAATTGCCCTCTTTATTATGCAGCAAACGGCGATTACTCTTAATCCATTAAATACTGTCCTCTCCAATCCTAACAGAAGGTGTTGGTTAGGCCAGTTTCAGTGCACAGAGGTGCCAGTGTGAGATTGCCGTGGTCATATTATTTGTGCTTGCAGAGATTTTTCTATGCAAGTTCTGTGATCCCCTCATCCCCTCCAGGGAAACTAGGAAAAGAAGGGAGTAACATTTATCCTCCTCTTCTATCACTCAGCAGTCCTTGGTACCTGGAATACTGAATTACACAAGAGAGTCTTCTGAAAGGCTCAAATGAGGATCATGCTGTCTGGAGAAAGACATTCAATTTAATGCTCTCTTCTCACCTAGTTTATAGAGTTGGAAAAGACAGTGGAAAACAGAGAAAAGCCCAACATTTGTTCTTGATGCTTTTTCTCCCCACCCCAGAAGAAAAAGAACCAGAGTGTCTGCTGGTGTACACCAGCGTAGCTCCAGTGACTTGATCATGAGCTGAAACACAGCTCATGATTTTGGAACACAGGAAGTTCCACCTGAACATAAGAAAAAACTTCTTTACTGTGAGGGTGACAGAGCACTGGAACAGCCTGCCCAGAGAGGTTGTGGAATCTCCTTGTCTGGAAATATTCAAAACGCACCTGGACGCAGTCCTGTGCACCCTGCTCTAGGTGAACCTGCTCAAGCAGGGGGTTGGACAAGATGATCTCCAGAGATCCCTTCCAACCCCTACCATTCTGTGATTCTGTGAAAGATGTTCTCCTTACTGAAAATTGTACCATGGAGGATTTTTTTTTAATGTTAGGTTAGTGCTCCTCCAGTTTCATAGAGCTCTAACATGGCTAGAATTAAGTGTTTTGCCTGAATTTAAAGGGGCAGAGTTTCAGCTGGAGTTGGTTGCTTTCTGTGAATTGACACTGATTTCAAATAAGAATCTAGCCTGTGGCTTCAACTAGTTAAAGCTCATGTATCTTCTTTATATAATTATTTTTGTGTTACGTGACTGCAATAGTAGATTCAAAGCTCTGGATGCCTTCTGGTTTGGCCTTCTGGTGAAAGCTGCTTGGAGTAGACTCTTGTGACCAAATCAGCTCTGGCAAAAATGAGTTTTGACTCAGCCTTCACATGAAAGGTTATAAAATATCTCACAGTACAGCCATTACATCAGCTTCCTCACAATTTCTTACAGATAACATAAACAGCACAGGACTTCTAAATTAAATCCTAACAGAATAATGAAATTTCTGTTAATCGCCTTACTAATACTTAGAGGGGATTATTCCAAGTCTGAATGACATACTGTTTTAAGTAGGGCTCCGTGAAATTACAGTATCTGCGGAGCAGAAGTTAGTGCCTCCACAGATGTGTGTCACAAAAGCACTTGAACAGAGAATCCTAAGTAGTGGGACAGGTTATTACCTTGGTAAGCCAGTCACATAGCTCTGTGCTCCAAGGCAGGCTTGGTGAGACTGAATAACGATCTACTTGTTAGACTTTCATTGAGGTGACTCCATGACCTCTCTAGGCAATCCAGTGCAGTGACAGATTTCAAATCAGAGAAGGAGAGAGATTTTGTTGGTTAAAATTGATATCCACTATGATTATGAGGAAGAATTGACTCTTCAGCATCTTTTTAAGTATTCATAAATTATCATCTCTCCTTGATTTCTCTAGGCTCTTATCCTACTTCACAGGCTGTGGTTTCTAGACCTCTTAGCCTCTCTCTCTAAGCTCTTTCCAGTTGGTCTTTCTTGAATCCTTCTCTGGAGGAGGTCTTGGCAACCTTGAATAAAGCTGAAGGATTAATTTTATGATTCCTGGACATGGTTTTATTGCTGAACATTCCTTCAGTGATTATATCAAGAGGAGTTACCCTGTCTATTTTGCCCTTTTTTTTTTTTTGTGTGTGCATTATAGAATCTTGTAACTGGGTGAAATAATTGTAAGGGAAAATGAAGTGCAAAAGCTTATCCCTTCACTATAGTGTATTCCTCCATAGTCCTAGTTTTAATCTTCTAACTTCTCTGTTACTGTGTTTACTGCAATTGATATCCATATACCTTAGCTTCCCCTTCATGTAGAATGAGAGCAGTGATAGTTCTCAACCCTAAAAGAATGTTGTGAGACATAATTAGTACTTTCAATGTATTTTTGCCTTCTTTGATCCTCTTACTGTTAATCCTTGTGTTGCTGAGAATTTTTCCCATAGGTATCCCTATGTGAAATTAACTTAAAAAGAGAGTTTTCCTCCATTGCTTTGGGAAACGTGCAGTTTCTTACTTGAGGTGAACTGGAGATTCAGCCAAGGAAAGGTGAAAGCATTGGATTGGATTAAATAGGATAACCTTTTTAAAGTGTAAGACTATCTCTGCCTTGTAAGCAGTTTTTCTGTGGGATTTAATATGCCCAGAAGTCTAAACACCACTTAGTAAAGACACTTCGCACAGCTCCTTCTATGTTGGCCATGTTTATTCTTGGCTCTGTATTGACCCTTCTTTTTTAATGTTTTCTACAAGATTTCTTATTGTGACATTTCATAAAGGTAAAATAAACTTGAAAATTGAATGAAGTGCCTATGTGATATAATTAAGCAAATTGGAAAGGAAGGGGTTTATTCTTTAGGTTGTCCCAGTGTTCTTGAGCGCGCTTAGTTTTACTTTCCCAATTCACTTCCCCTCTCTTACAGAACTCTGGCCATTTCAGCAATGTACCCCCAACCAAACTCCTCTGTCACTGAATTTTAGATTGGTGCACTTGCACTTTTTTCCCTTTTTAAGCAAGTGGTTTAACATTTCCTGGCTGCTGGCTAAACCAGCTTTTCAGCTACCCACTACCAAAATAGCAGGAAACTGTGGCTGACAATTTTTTCCGTTCCTGACAATGGCAGAGAAGCAGCAACGTTTGAGCAAAAAAAATTCAACGGAGCTTACTATTTGAGGAATGAAAGATTTGAGTGTCTAGTGGAAGTCTGTGCCTCTGGCAACATGTGGCAAATCTTGGTGAGGTATAGAAGACTTTCTGGGCTGTGGGTGTTGGATAGCCGACACTACTGCCAGTTAATATTGAAACATGATGAACAGAGCCATATTATTCATTGGAAATTTGCACAGTGGCCTTTTGGGTTTCTATATGCCTACCTTGAAGAACAGTTCCACTTCCTGCTTACCTAACCACCTGACTTTACAGCTGCTTATTGATGGGAAAAGCAACCAATTTCCTGACCTCTTAAAGCTCCAATTCAGAGGGAAAAACCCAAAGTGTGAATCATTTAAGCCCTGGAGAATTTCAGTAAAAGAGCTGTTCTTTGCTTCAAAGGAAATGAAAGCTATTGGCTCAGAACAGTGAGCTTGTAAGAAAACACTATATTTAAGTTTCCGTTCAGAAAGAACAATAGCTTTATTTTATCAGTGTGCAGTTACTGTAATATTTGAATCAGATCATGGATGAATTTTCAGCTCAATCCCAGAGTTTATGGGGTTTTTCTGACTTGAACTTCAGCTTGATTTCTGTATAAGGACTGTAGGTTCAAAAAGGCTTCTCCCTCAAATCATTTACATCCAATTAAATGTCTGTAACAATATTTTTTGCCTGAATCTCTTTTCAAAAGAGAAAATAAAATATCCCCGAAAAATATCGTGAAGTTTCTAGAGGCTAAGTGATCAAGCAAATTTAGAAATACAATGTTTCATTAATGTTATTGTCATCAGTAAACAGTTAAAATATTATATATGGTGATATCTTAAAAAAAAAAAATTTCCTTGACAGTGCTAACACGAAGGCAAATATGCAGGCTCCAGAATGACAACATCAAGTTATGGCTTAGCTGAGGACATAATAAGTTTTACACTATATGTAGGTGAAACTTAAAAGGTGTATTTCATGTTTATGGAAAAAAAATGCCATTTTTTGTGTGACAGTTGGTAGCACTTAGTCCTTGTTTTATTAGGAGTTGGCCAGCACTTATCTTAAGCTTGTCTTTGAGTTGTCCTATGAGCTGAAGAATCTAATTGTAAAAAAAGTTCTTGAGCTGCCAGTGATGAGTAAAGACTTGTTGCCATTTACTGGGAGTCTTTCTTAGATATAGGTTTTATCATACCCGTCTGGGGAGTTTTTGCCCTCACCAGCAATCTTAATGCTGTCCCTGACTTCACACACTTGAATCCATCCAAGAGGTAAGGATGTGGATCGCTCTGTTACAGCCATGGCTGGCCATCAGAGCCGGGGATGGGAGCTGGGTTTCTGCTGCCGCCACTGCTGCGGCTGCCAAGCAGCCAAGGACAGATGTGGCTGCTGCTCTAAGGGCTGGCTCTCTTCCCCATGGCAGGTGTGGGCTGGGTGTCGCAGCCCAGTGGAGGCTGTCTGCCTATCGGGTAATGCTGATCAGCCCTGGCTCTGGGGTAGCTGGCGACGTGGAGCTCTGCTGGCGGTGTCCATCTGTGGCTGTAGGAGAAGCAACTCTCAGGTGATGTCTTGGGGTTGGATGTGGCGGAGGTGTCTGTCTGTCTGTGAGGCTGAGTAATGTCTCTGCACCCCTTCTGCTCCACGGAGGCAGGCTGCCTGCTCCCGGACTCAGAAGGCTCTGCGTACAACTGTGATAGCATTTCACAGGATTTACCTGGCTGTTAACCTGTGTTGTGGTGCCAGCGCTGTCGCCTTTGTTTGTTGAGGAAATGGTAGATAAAAACAGTGTTGCACACAGATGTGTCCTGCTGCAGCCTACCTATGGCTGAGGACTCTGAAAAGCGGATAGCACTTAACTAAGAAATTTCTGGAACAATTCTGCTTGTACAACAGAGGTGGAAGAAGTCTCCTACATGCTGAAAAGTGTACCTTTTCATTCTGCTTTCCATTCTACTTGAGACAGCCTCACAAGCTGCTGGGGGTGTTGAGTGTCTCAGACGTGGCCAGTGAAATCTTTCACCATCTTACGAATGTGCTTTAAGAATACTTAGAAAGGAACACCACTGACAAATTTTAAGAAGCTACTACTATAACATGTTTTGTGATTTCTTAGAAGCTGACATCACTTAGCTGTGCCTGAGCCTCCCTTGCCTGCCCCGGGAAAAAGGGGAAGTGGCTGGCATAGTGAGAATTGAAACTGGCCTTCAGGAGGGAAACCTCCGATCGCTCAGAGTTCTGGGATCTTCCAATGACCTAGCTTTGAAGTTAGAACCAAATTTAGCAGCTTCTCTCTGGGTAATGTATATTATTCTCCTGATGCCAGATCCAGTGTTACCATTTAGCATTTTGTGCTTCTAATCTGGATCTGTATTCTCGAATTTTGACTTCTAAAATGAAGTGGCACCTGGCAGAGGAGAGGCGTTATCTTTCTATCTTTGTTTTTGTGCACCTTCTCCGAAAGTTTAATAAAAATTCTTCTGGATCTACAGTTCTTCAGGATTTTCTCTATGTGTAAATGTCTAAGAAACTTCACACTGTTAAGGCAAAGTTTTAAACTTAGTTTAAAACAATGGTGCTTAGAAGTGGCTTGCTCTGCAGAATCAGATAAAGACCTTCCACACAGTTTTAGGAAATGCAGGGTAGCAGTTAGTTAGGAGAATAAGGTGAAACCCTTTTATGTAGTCATTCACTTACATACATAAATAATGATCATGGGTGTTTGTGGCCCCAGTGAGCTCTGGGGATTTCTTCATCTTTTAGCTGCAAAAAAAAGTGAAAGAGTAACAGGGTAAGAGAAATGCTTGAGGTATAGAAACAGCTTTTCTCGTACTAGAGGTTTTGCTCAAACAGAAGGCAGCTAAGGATACGTGCAGACAGCATTTTGTTATGCTACCGCGTCTGCTCATGTTTCCTGCAAATTATTAGTATTTTGAAACTGAAAAAGGTAAAATAATATTTTCACAGGACTCCCTGTCCTTAATTCTTTTTGTGTGCTTTCCCAAGGAAAGGGAAATGAAGCAATTGTATGATTACACACCTGTTTTTCCAAATCACTTTTCAACTTCTTGCCTAGTTTCAGCCCAGCCTGGCAGAGGTGTTCAGTTCTTAAAAGCCTCAGGAAAAGAGACTCAAAATTTATGGTGCTTATGGGCATACCTTTGTTAGATATTTTTTTCCTTCTAAAATTGTTGAAATTTTTTTTTTTTTGCAGTATACGCAGCTGTCTGTTTTCTTGATTTACATGTGGCCAGTGTGGGCTGCATAAAGGAAAAATTGGGACAGATCAGAGACCATGGGACCACACAAAGCTTTTTCAAATGACTTTGCAGCTATACCACGGATGCAGCCTGGGTGATTAACCTACAGGTAACTGAGAACTGCTTGAAATTAAATGCTAGGTTGTTTTCGTTTGTAGCAATGCTTCCTTTTCAGTGCTACATGTATGTACAGTGGGGAAAAAATTCTTAAGGTGTTCAAAATTCAAATGAAATATTTTGAAATCGTCAAAATGAATATATTTGACTCAACCTGGAGGGTTTGGGGTTGTTATTCTTGGAGGGTAGAAGACAGCAATGAGTATTTGGGGAAACAATTTTTGGTTTGCGAAAACTTCCAGGATTAACATTTCTTCTTGATTTGGGCAGGGAAGAAAAGCTATAGAAAAGGGGCTGTTCATCATCAAGACTTGCACTATGCCTGCCATTTCAAAGGAAGGCAATGGCTCTCCAAACCACCAGTTACCAGAATGCTGCTTTCTACACATGGTTTAGGCTCAGGTAAATGGGTTTTATTAGTAGTATTTACACAGTATTTTACAATGTTTCTTTTTCTGATAAGAATCAGGCAATAAATATAGTAAGAAAATTGAAAAAGATTTCTCCTTGAGGCATATGTACAGCTGAGGTCAGAAACACAAGATCCTACATTGATTGCAATGACCCATTCAAAGCAGCCAGTGGAGAATATTTCGTGTGCAGACCCTTATTCACCTCTCAGTCTGAAAGAAGCTTGGTTTCCAATTTCCAGTCTATTCTTACTCATTCTTGCAGCTTCTTCAATATCTATTGGGATCGTATTCAACATACCTCCTTCTTGTCCTTGCGTGCTAATGTCCTACTGATGTTGCCAGGATTTCTTAGGGATGATTGGTGGTGGCTGGAGAGTCAGAGGATCAAGGATTTTCTCTGGCTGGAAGATATTTTCAGCATGTGAATATCCTAACTCTGCCAAGAATTTACACACTAGATAAACATAGCCATGCTCAGCTATAGAATAGCCATATTGATTAATAAATACTCAGAGCCCAACATCTCTTCTGCTTTTACAATATCTACTCCTGATTCACCTTTGTCTCCTCTGAGGCCAGATAGGGTTATCCACTGTGTAGGGTGTGTTATATGTGCTGGCCAACAAAAAATGACTGACTCTGAAAACTAGAATCTAGGTAACTACTTGGAACTAACTCCTGTTTACATGGGTATAACTTCCAGGGAACCAGGTCATAAGCTGGTAGTGCAATCATGGGTATTTTAGGAGGTAGTGTGACATAATGTGTCTTTCTAGCTTCATGAAATAGAGTCCAATGGCCTGCATCCTCCCCTCAGTAGTTCTGCTTATTTCAGTATGTGATTTCCATTTAAATCAGTGCAAGTTGAGTGCTTAGGTATCAGTCTTTCACTCCTAGAGTAGGTAGGTGTTTTGCCTAAGAGGACCCAAATTCAACCCCTGCTGACGGAGTGTTTTCCTTTTTTTAAATACCCACTGATATTTTACTGGCCAAATGGATGAGTCTTATCAGGACAAAGATAGGCTTGAGGACAACTCCCTAGTCAGGTGAGTCTTTTGTGGAAAAGGAGAATAAAAGTTGGGAGGATGATAGATCTTAGATTAATCTATGGCTGGGAAAATCCCAGTCTTGAAAAGAGATATTGCTGCAGTAAAGTTCTCTGAAAAATACCTTCTGGAGGTAGAAGAGGCATTTTTCATAATCCTCTGCTGTGGAACAGGTGATAAGGATTGGTTCTGTCAGGCTTCCTGCAAGACATTAGCGGGGAACAGTTTGGTGATGGAAAAGTGTGCAAAGTTTGCCATGACACACAGTTTATTAGCCTATAGCAAGGAAAGTCACAGGGACTATCCTTTGTGGGAAGACAACTTCACAAGATAACCCATCCTCAAGGCAAGCCTGAGCACCAGCACCAGTGTTGTTCAGTTTCTCATTAGAATCACAGAATGGTTGAGGTTGGAAGGGACCTCTGGAGGTGACCTGGTCCAACCCTCCTGCTCAAAGCAGGGCCACCCAGAGCCGGTTGCCCAGGACCATGTCCAGACAGCTTTTGAGTATCTCCAAGGTTGGAGGCTCCCCAACCTCTATGAGCAACCTGTCCCAGTGCTCAGTCACCCTCACAGTAAAAACCTGTTTCCCTATGTTCACACAGAACCTCCTGTGTTTCATAGCTCTCATTCTTCCTTTTCAATTACATACCTGTAATTTCAAACTGTAACCTGCCCAGCATAGCAGATTTCTCCTTTGCCTGGATTCCAGTTAGGGGGAGTTTTCCCTTCAAAGAAAAGAAAAAAGGTTCTTTTCCTTCGGCTCCTCCCTTTTCTCCTTGCTATTCAGACATTTGCATCACCCAGTGCTGCTCAGTAGCTCCAGCTCCTTTTAGTTCTTCACTTATTTGACCAGTATTTCCTCTGTTACCTTGTATGTGACTGCAGTTCTGTCCTTATCCACAGAGAGGAAAAGCAGATCTTCTGGAAACAGGATCAGCAGTCTTTCCTCAGAGTCCTGTGGAAAAGAGGCATCTCAGAGACAGCAAAAAGGTTCAATAACTTCCACTCAGTGGATCCGTCTCAGTCAAAGGCAGAATATGAAGTTTAATGACTATGACAATACACCAAAACTCGGAACTGTCTGCAGCACCCAGCTGCTCCTGTGCCAGCCACAGAGACTATTCTTTGTACTTCTTATTCAGGTTGGATATTCATTGCACAGAAAGCTGATAGTATATCACAAAGTGGTGAGGTTTTTTTTAGAATAGGTCAGGCACACATCTGCAAGGAAATGTTTAGAAAATGCTGATCTTGCTGTGTGATTGGAAAAGGGTGGACTATCCCTCCCAACTCTACTCCCTTGGAAGTTGAATGCAACTGTTTGGACACACTGTCAGAAGCAGCTTTCAGAAATACATCTGCATTTCCTTTTGCCTCTTTAATACTGTGGGACTTTGACATAATTAGCCTTTTTTTTTTCTTTTCTTTAAGCATCAATTCCATGTGAGCCTAAACTTTCACTGGTTCCAGTCTTCTTAAAGCCACCCACACGTCAGAGCGGTACACATTGTACATTACCCCCATGCAGCTGCTAGCCACTTGCACCGTGGTCAAATACTGTATCCTTCCCAGATGCTGAATAGGTTTTCCTTCCCACTTCAGAATGGTGTTACACAACAGATGTCTCATCAGCTCCCTTTTCTTCCACTGTTCATTACACGGCACCTTTTTTTTTTTTATTTTTTTGAGACAGAGCAAAATGAGATAAAACTACAAGCATGATATTTTTCAGGGTTCTAGGGTGGTAAAAGAAAGGTATTTAGGATATATGCTTGGAAATTGGGAAACCCATGATGAAGTTCCTAGTTTGCTGTAGATTTCCTACCTACTTGAACAAAGTCATGTGTACTGTGATTTCATGAGCAGCAGCTGAGACAACCAAACAGCTTTAGCTATTAAAAGGGAAGGGTCTCATATTCCTTCTCCCCCTCAGAAGAGGTTGTTTGAGACACTGATGTGATTTGAATTCGAATTTCATCTTAGTTCAAAGCACTTTGAGCTTGGCATTCAAGTCCCTTTATTGGGGGATATTTTTCTTTTCCTTCAAAGTAGTGCTGTCCAGCTAAGAGGGGAGTGGGGTTCGATGTGAGCTCGTGGTATGCATGGCTATGCTGAGTCCTGCATGAATTTCTGCAATCTATATTGAATCCTTAGAGCAGGACCACCTGAGCTAACTACTGTAAAATTAGCTTGTATCCACTAGCTACAAACAATTATGTGAACTGTAGGGAACATCAGAAATCAGCAGCTCTTAAGGAGGGGTAGTCTGGGTTGCACTTTCTCCCCCTAGGCTGAAGACAAGCATGCTGTTAGACACAACTAAGGTAGAGTGTTGCCCTAGAGCCTATGCCATGCTAGACATCAAGGACAGCAGAGTGGATGTTTAAAAAAGGGGAAACCTTAGCAGAACTGTTAGGAAATATCACTAGGGAGGGGGGAATGACAAGCTGGCTTTCCAGTTGACTCTTACCCTTCAGGAATCTAAGCGTACCATGACCTGGGCAAAAGCTTTGGGAAGACTCATTGCGTTGCTGTATGTGAATTCCCTAAGGCACAGCTGTATGGGTGTTTTCAATGGCAGTGGAATCCTGCCATCTTGTGACCCCTGCCGACGTTGCAGTGTGCAGTGTGTCACTTGTGCAACAGTCAGCATGTATCAAAAAGTCTTTATTTTGTGACTGTAACTAAGAGGAAATTTAGGGGTTTGGTGGTTTTTGTTTGGTTGGGTTTTTTGTTGTTGTTTGTTTTGGGTTTTTTTTTTTTGTTTTGGTTTTTTTTTTTTTTACCAGTGTAGTAGTTACAACCCAGGAACAAAAAGGATCAGTAATTTTTCTAAAATCTCTCATGAGCATAGAATAGCAGTTGCAAATTTGTGTGTAGCAAGTTTACTTGCCATAGCCTAGAACAGCATCCTCAAGTAACACTATTGTTCATTTCCAGCCTGCATTCTAAAAATCCCTGAAAAACCCTGTCCACTTTCAAAGCTGCCACTGTTCGTCGTTTGTATCCCATTCCCTTTACATCTCTTCTGCATTGACTCACCAGAAAAGAGATATTATTGTTGGGACTGACTGGGCAGTGAGCGTTTGCCATCTGGATTTGGTGCTGGAGGTGTTGAACCCACATGTTGAAGTCAGCTGAATTCTGGCAGCAAATGAGCCTGGATTCTATCATGGACCCTGTACAAAGAAACAGACAGCCCCTGGGTCTGAGGAAGGACAGTTGCGATCTGCCTTTGAGCCTAGTGGGTGAATTCTGTGTGCTGCCCCTCCACTCTGTCATTCATTATCTCTATAGCCACATTCCACCTGTGCTTTGATATCTCGTGATGAAACAAGCTCATGTCTGTTTTGTGTTGTTCTTGATGGCAGATACTGGGTTGGCACTGGGACAATTAGGTAGCTTCCTTGTTCTAAATGCAGACATCAGCATTTGCCTCCTGTTTAGTTTAAGTAGAAAATTAGAGTAAAGGGGAACTTATAATTTATATTGCCTTTCATGTGAGGAATTCTAGTTAACCCGGAGGCATTCTTGGTTTAAGGCTGTGCAGCAGTTCTGTCCACCTGTAAAAACTAAGATTCCAAATTCCTTCCCTCTAGCTATGTGTCATCCCTCTGTGCAACTATAGCTTATGCTGCATGTGAGAGTCCAGTCCAGAAAGGCATGGCATATTCTCCAGCACGGCTGAATAATGGAGAGGAGGCATGTCCCTTCTTCAGTAGTCCTCCACATGGCTGCATAACCCCTCTCATCTTCTAGCCACATAGGCCAGTCCTTGAAGGCTAGAGCACAGGTATCACTGATTAGTGACTATCACAGGCCCCTTCAGGAACTGCAGAAAAGGCTTACCAGAAATTTCAAATGTGTGGCTGATTGCACTCGCAATCTCTCTCAGGCGCATTCCAGCAAGAGGAAGGAGACCCTGGTATGGTTAGGGAATTGTGTTAGAAATTGATTGGTAACAACAACTTCTCTCTGTCCCACTGCAGTCTCTCTGATGTACAGTGGAATGCTTTTCTGCAAGCCGGGCTAAAGAATTTCCCATCCTTTGAACCTTTGACTTTATGGAAGTTTGTATGGGATGACATTCAGCTCATTGTCTGAAGACATAGGAAATTGGGGGTTTATTCATGTTTCCCTACCTGTAAAATGACTGTCCTCCTCCATAAAGTGCTCTGAGATATAGGGGTGAGCTCCACCAATAGACCAAGACTGGTGTTGAAAAGTACTTTGTATGAACTAGATGGAATTTCATCTGCCTTGCAGCCCCCCCCTCTTTCTGCCACATGCCCCAAACCATGCTAGAAGTCTACACTCATGTTCAGGACAAAGAGGCCCTAGTTTGCATTTTGGATCCGGTATTTCATAAACTGATTATTTCTATTCTGTGTCCTCTTACACCACCAATCTAAACTGATGGAGGGACTTAGATTTTATCGACTCCAAGGTCCCTCCTTCTGTAGTTATGAAGTTTCCTAGTTTGGCTCTCCTTTTTTCTCACATTTAGGATCTACAGATATATACCAAAGAGAGCCATCACAACACATTGCTGTGCTGAAGAGAGCTCTTCTGGATATGTCTCTCCTCACCACGTCTGTTCTTATGACCTTCTTTCAATACCTCCTGGTTGATGCCTTGTTCACTTAGCTCACTTGTACAGAGTTGCAGTCCCTCTCCCTGGGTAAACAAATTAAGTGATGAGGCCAGCTAACATTATAGATCCTAGCAGTAGGCATATAAATAGAAACTGGCACTTCCTCTTCAATCCCTGGAGCAGACTCCCTTCCCTGTTCAAAGTAAGCTGAAAAATGGGGAATTGTGAGCTACTGTGCTAGAAAACATGCCAAAGCTGCCCCGAACTCAGTGAAGTGTCTCTGTCTTGGCTGATGGGACCTGCACATGTTTGCTCCATCCTGAGCCTTCCTCTTGGCAGGGCGCTGAGGGTAGGTACTCTTTTTGCCATGTACATGCTAGAGCTATGAGCAAAGATGTATTTAGGAAATCTTGAATATGAACATGGATACAACAGACACAAAAGGATTCTTGTGCTTTACCTCATAAACAAATGCCTTCTTTGTACGATCCACTGAAAGAATGAGCAAGTGGAAGGAGGACAGCACAATGTAGCATTCACACATCTCCTATTGAAATAAGATCAATTATATCTTTCCTCAAAAATGATTCCTTTTTTTCCCCAAAAAAAAGGAAATTATATTTCTTCAAAGCTCTTTGGCTTCCCTTCCTTTCTGTTGATGCAGTACTTATGCATCTTATGTACAGACAGTGCTGATACACTGTCATGCTTAGTGACTGATTGGTAATTGGGGACTATGCAGTCTTTAACTGCTGGACTGTCTTACACTAGGTCACAGTCTGACTGAAGCTTTATGTCAGTACTTTGTAACTTTATGTCATCTTTCCTTAAATGGTCTCTATGTGCTCTCTGAGCACTAGTAAGCCAGACCATGGCATTCCTGTGGGACAGGGTGGTTTTACTTGTGCGTATACAGCCAGATAAACAGTGGTGTGCAGTTAAAGAGACATGAATCCATGGCAAAGTTAGAATAGATCTCATTTCCCTCTTCTGACTTCGTCAAAACCAGGTAATGGCAATCACACTGCACTAGTTTTACCAGTCACCTCCAGTACCTGTGGAGAGGGCTCAATTGTTACACATACAACTTTGCAACCATAATAACCAGTCCTTATGTCTTTGGGGAAAAGAATACAAAAAACTTCTGACAAAAACCCCATTTTTGTTTCCCCAGGGAATGAATGAAAAGATTCATGCTGCTCAAGGAAGTGGCTATGAAATCCATTCAGCTTTTGCTGGCACTGTTGAAAAAGGTTGAACATACTAGTATTAACTCTTGAAAACAAAGGTCAGGACAAATTGTAGCTTTAGTCAAGCCCTGGGATTTGACAGTAATTTGGACAGGATATATGAAATCCAAATTTACCCCCACCTTATCCCTTGCATATTACTCAGTAGTTGTAGTAAGAGGATGATTACCTCCATGCAATAACTTTTCAGAAAAACGAGGGAAGACCAAATAATTTCCCCGAGGGAGTGGATGTTCATCCCTTCCCAGCCACTGATAGGCTGTGTGATCAACAAGTTCGCTAGTTCCTCCCGTGTTCTTCCCCACAGTACTTCTGTCTGAAACAAACAAACATTAGCATGCATCTCTTCTGGTAATGTTACCAGGAATATCCTGTAAAGTAAGACAAGTAGAGGTGGAAAAATGGAAATGAGAGCCAAACAATAATGAATTACAACACTAGCTAAAAGAGAGAAGGGGTGGTTTTGCAGCTCAGACAGTGGGAGATTTGGATGTTGACCATATATGTGAATTTGCATAAATCACTTCCCCTCCCTCTGAGCACCTTCTCTCAATAATGGTGATAAAACATGGTCCCAGGAAAAAATCCAAAACTGATTTGTGATGACAACCTTCTTGCATGTGAATTTGTAGAACAAAAGCTGAAAAACCTATACCTGGGCCTCAAAACAGAGAGAACTGTTGGTTACTTGCTTTCAACACAAAGGGAATGTCATAGCCTCTGGCACTTTACTGTAATCGGATGCTGCATCAGGATAATGCCATGGTGGGTGAGATAAATAGGCCTCTGATTTCTTCCTTGATTCTACGTATAGATCTTTGCTTGCATGACCCTGCTCATACTCACATCTTCTGTTTCTGCTAAGATTGCAGGCTCCTTGGGATGGAGGGATACCTCACTCTGGCCTTCTGAGTTGGACCACATTCTGAAATGGAAGAGAATATGGAAAGGCATAGGAAAGCACTTGTGTTGCATTTTTTAAAGGAGAGAGAGAGAGCGATTAATGCTCAGTGAGCAGGCAAATTTATGGATTTCTGGCATAAATTTGGTGTATTTTAGAATATGCTATTTTTGACAGGAATATTGGTTGGTAACAGCTCAGTGAACTCTAGGGAAAAAAATGCAGCAGATGCAGAATCAGAAAGCAGGCATGTCAGGGAATAGCACACCTGAACTTTTGGGGAATATACCACTAAATGTCCTCTCACATTAAGCAGAGACTAGGTCCTAAATTCAACAGAGCACTTATACTCTTAATTTTCCACTGGCATTATATAGAAAAGACTGTAGGGATGATGAAGGCACTCTCAGTGTGCCTGCCTTAATAGACAAAGAAGGAATAACACTGTTTCTCGTAATATAGTGAAATTACGGAAGGAAATGTATGATGTAGGTCAGCACTTGGCCTAAAGTAAAGAATACTGAGGTGATATGGTAACGGTCTTCACATATGTAAAAGACCACTAGAAAGAGGAGGGGAACAATTTTTCCTTTTTGGCTGTGGTCCGTAAGATAGGCAATGGCCTTACCTGCATTAAAGGTTAGCTATTAGGAAGAAAAAATGGCTTGCCTGGGACATTGCAGAATCTTCATCACTGGAGGTTTTCAAGGACAGGTTAGACAAACGTCTGTCAAGCAAGATTTAGGAAGAGCTGAGGCCACTCTAGAGGTAGAAGCAGGACTAAAGACCTCCTGAGCTTCTTTTCAGGCCTCCAATCTGTCTCTGACATGTGACAGTCTGATTGAAAACATCAATTTCTGACAAAACATCGGCAATGCTTGCCAGAGCCCCAAGAGTTAATTGTGATTGCCCGCCCAAAAGAGAGAGAGTTACGTCCATGGCAGGAAGAAATGTTTCTGCCTTCAGTTTCTCAAATGCTGACCCTCTATCTTAAAAGACTGCGATACCTGGGGGGGCCATATTGGTTAGAAGTAAGCAGGCTCTAGTTAGAAGATTAAATGAATCTGACACTTAGCATTACTGTAAATTCTGGCTACAAAAAGGGAAGAAGAGAAAGCTTTTCCTTTAAGGGAGTCATATTTGGAAAGCAAATACAGCCACTGAGTTTCAGTCTCAAGCACTAAATGTCCTTCTGTTCGAGTGGAGCTGATGGGCTTTTTTCACATGCCCCCAAAATCGCTACCTACCTGGTCCTGCCTGTCTTCAGTAGCTCCACCTCATCCTGGCCTATCCCTGCAGACCCAGCCTGCCTGGTGCTCAGGCTGCAGCATCCCATGCTTGGTCACTGGCTCCCTCGTCCACAGGTGCTTGCTTCAAACTGATGCTGCAGTCACAGGATCACATGAATATGCCCGAACTGTGGTCAATTAGAGTAAGCACAGAAGGGGAAGGAAACACGCATGTATCCTTCAACTTACTGCTCATTTCAATTCCTCTTGGGTTAGAAGCAGCAGCGTCTGAGATGTAAAAGCATTTCCTGTTGGTTTTATACCTCTCTCCCTTTCTCTCCATCTCCTTGGTCCCCCAAGCGTCATTGTTTCCTGCTGAGATGGTGGCCTGATACGGTAAGTATGTGCTGCCGCTTGGCTGCCACCTCAACCAAATGAAAAATGAAAGAGAGTCTTAATATAACAAGGTTAAATGTGTGAGGCACAGGGGATCTAACGAGTGAGGGAGCTGGACATACAGCTACGAATGATGGGACAAACTGGGGAATTTCCACTGTTAAGCCTTAGGTTTAGTCTTTGCAGCTTCTCCCCCTGCCTTTTCATATAAGGACTATGTATGTAAAAGGTTTGGCCTGTTTCTGGATTGCACCAGTCAGATGAACATTGTTTTTAAAAGGGATGAGTTTTAATGTGGTAACAGTTGTCTCATTTTCTGTAACATTCCTGTAATTTCTGGCTGGCTGGTTAAAGTATAGCTTTCCGCAGAAGAACTAGGAACTTATAGGAATAGTTACTGGTTTTCCAGTTGAAGTTGATAAGATGAAAATGAGCTGGACAAGCACAGTACATACAGGTTTAGCTTTTATTTTCTTTTTATGTCTTCTGAACTTGTGAAAGCCCTCTTGCTCTGTAATGGTTCAGAAGGTTTTTCCAGGATGGCCGAAGGGCTGCACGTGCGGTATAGTTAGGACAGTTTGTTGACAATTCTTTCTGGGCAACAAGGCAACGTTTTTTCTAGAGCAACCAAGCTTCTTGGAAGAGTTGTCCAGCACTTTGGCAGGGCTCTGACCAAAGTGGCTGGTACTGCCTGTTTGTGGCCACAGAAATTGGGCAGTTCTGAGCTTCGAGGGTTGTTTCTGGCAGCAACCTTGTGACAGAGATGCACAAAATGGCAGAGTGTCTCTAAAGGCAAAACACTTTGGCCTTCGAGGCGCTTGTTGAAAACCTCGAGAACCAAATCTGGAAAAGAAGATGCAGTTATGAGATGGTCTAAACGCTCTGATGCTCAAATACACCAAGCTGTCGTGTGTATGCACAAAGCAGCTGTGTGTGTGGGAAGGATGAGGGGTGGGGAGGGGAAGTGGTTTCCAACCTGTGATCTGTGGTCTCTGTGAACTATTACTGTTAAGACAATTTAAAAAAAAAACCACCCAAAACAACACACTTTTCCTGCATTCACTTCGGCCTGCTTCAGCTCCACTGGAAACATTTTAGGAAACTGGTAGCAAAAATATTGTAAAACTGCTTACAATGCCACACAGGATATGAATACACCCCAAAATAAACATACGTATGCACGGGAAGGTAACTGTATCTATGAAAGTAAGCATAAGTAAGCTATTGCTAATACCCTTCATGCAGACATAGACTCTCCCTTTACTACTTCTCCTTACACATATAGTGATATCACAGAAAATCAGGGGTGAAAGAGATTTTGGTCCTCCAGGCAGGAGCAGTTCTAGTTAATGTATATCAGACTACATGGATTTTTTCAGTCTTTGCATAGTTCATGTAACTGTTGCCAGCTATAGTTGTGAAGTACAGTGGGTACACTGGCATTTAAGCACTGCCATGGCTGTGTAAGGCACACTGTAAAAACCAACTTAAATTCCTGCACATTCAGAACAACAGGCATGAGAAGAATGTGCAGGTGCAGTTTATAGGGTCATGTATTAAGATTTAGCCTTTTGTACATAAATATATAAGAAAACATGCTTAAAAATAATTATAATAAAAAAAAAATTTAACCACTTATTTCTTTCTAATGGGTGCATGGCTAAAAAGACTGTAGCTTTTCTAGATCTGCATGGACTAGAATTTTCAGTGCCTTCTAAAGTGCTTATGAACTTAGCAGTGAGATATCTTTATTCATAGAATCATAGAACCATTAAGGTTGGAAAAGACCTCTAAGATCATCAAGTCCAACCATCAACTACCACCACCATGCCTCCTAAACCAGGCCCTGGAGTGCCACGTCTACACCTTTTTTGAACGCCTCCAGGGTCGACGACTCCACCACCTCTCTGGGCAGCCTGTTCCAATGCCTAACCACTCTTTCGGTAAAGAAATTCTTCCTGATGTCCAATCTAAACCTCCCCTGGCGCAACTTGAGGCCATTTCCTCTCGTCCTATTGCTAGTTACTTGGGAGAAGAGACCAACACCCGCTTCACTACAACCTCCTTTGAGGTAGTTGTAGAGAGCGATAAGGTCTCCCCTCAGCCTCCTCTTCTCCAAACTAAACAACTGCAGTTCCCTCAGCCGCTCCTCGTAAGACTTGTTCTCCAGACCCTTCCACCAGCCTCGTTGCCCTTCTCTGGACA
>WAAD01010450.1:1906-42159 GCA_013389945.1 Fregata magnificens | reverse complement strand
GCCCTTCTTGTAGATGGGCGTCACATTGGCTAGCTTCCAGTCATCCAGGACCTCCCCCGTTGACCAGGACTGCTGACAAATGATGGAGAGCAGCTTGGCAAGCTCCTCCGCCAGCTCCCTCAGCACTCTCGGGTGGATCCCATCCGGCCCCATAGACTTGTGAGCGTCCAGGTGGCGCAGCAGGTCGCTGACTGCTTCGTCCTGGACTGTGGGGGGTTTATTCTGCTCTCGGTCCCTGTCTTCCACCTCAGGGGGCTGAATACCCTGGGGATAGCTGGCCTGACTATTAAAGACTGAGGCAAAGAAGGCATTAAGTACCTCAGCCTTTTCCTCATCCTTGGTGACAATGTTCCCCCCCGCATCCACCAGAGGATGGAGATTCTCCCTGGCTCTCTTCAAAATCTTCAAAGATTGGTTTTGATCTACAACTGATATAAACAGGAGTCTTTCCTCTGACAAGCAATGGAGTGATATGATTTTCTGCTGCTGGTTACCCTGTCACTTGTTCACTTACCAAGGCTCTCGTAGACTACAGTTGGGATGATGTCTCTCAAGACTTTGCAGTTGGTATGCAATGCTGGATTTGCATTCATCTCCAGAAGCCAGACCTAGAAAAGATGAATGCCAATCAGAAAACTAGGCTGGCTCTCCTTAGAGTCAGAGCAATGCCCTTTTACTGACTTAGTGAACACCTTGAGAGGTAGGAGCGCTAATAAATCCCAACAAAATCCCATAACAGAATGCAGGCAGGACAGAATTTTCTTAATGACTGGATGAATTAAAGAAAATCCCTTTTTGCATACATTTACGTACTTGAGAACAACACTACACATTATTTTGTGTCTCCAGCTGATGCTCTTTAGATTAACTCTTGCTCTATAGGTGTGTAAAGGCACTGTGTTTCTTAACGTATCAGTTTCCATAACAATATCTAGTATTTTTGGCTACCATCAAATAAAGTTATAAGGAAGCTAGGCATCATCTTAATTTGCGGTGGACATGGGATCGAAATTAAGCAAACATGGCACTGAGTTTTCAGTGAACCCTTGGCCTTGATGTCCTGGGTAAGCTTTAGTTTCAAGTAGAAGCCATCTAAGATACTGATTTTACATATCTGTGCTAGTCTCATCTCCATTTCCCTTTGAAATGCCAAGGTCTGAAGCTACAAGCTACAGAACGTGATGGTCCAGTTACAAATCTGTGTGAAACCAAACAACTGACTTGCATGTAATTCTGTTTACTATTTCTTTTCCCTATAGTGAGAGAAACTCATCTGTTCACTTCCTGCCTCCACCATATGGTGCTGCATCTTGCATATAACACATGTAGGAACTAATCAGTGTTTTGTAAGGATGGATATTTAATCATGTAACAACCCCAGGAGAATTTTACTCCCTTTCAATTGATTTAAAAAGATAATTTTAAAAAATCTTTTTTTTTTCTGAAGCAGCAATGAGTTTGCTTGCAAGTACCTGTGAAATGAAGTCTAAGTGTTTGGTAGATTTTGGGGACATGATAGCCTTCACTTTGACACCTTATTTTGCTCAGAATAAAATGCAACAATAATTTTCACTTCTTTGAAATATTTTATTAAACAAATGAAAAGACTGGTAGGTGAGGGCAGTGAAATGTTTTGGGTTTTTTTTTCCAGAGGAGAACTGGAACAACTGCTCAAAAAAACCTGCTTAGCAGATGCCAACAGAGGGCACCTAAGTTACATCCATTTTTCTTGGCAAACTCATTCTTCTTCTGAGTTAGTGGTTTTTTTCCTATTAAAAGTTCATAAGATTTTGTGCTGACAGACAAACTCAATGAACCTTCATAATTGTCTTGATTAGGTTTTGGGTTCTCGTCCTTCAAAACAAAACTGACAAACAGGAGTAAGAAAGTTCTCTGTGACATCTATCATGCTGTTCATCTTCTACATTCCCCATTATTGTACTGTCTCACAGTTTTTAAACACTCTTAACCTCTCAAAAACCAGGGCAAGTTAATAAATGCTCGTTGTTCTATTTCAGGAAGAGCAGAGAGAATGAGGCCAAGATTCACCATATCTGTGTGAATATCTGTAACTTTCACAGGAATTTCATGTAGAAGGAAATTCCTGTGCTTCTCCCTGCACCTGGCATGCACGTGCCTTGCTCAAAATTTCCTAGCAAACATATGACAAAGAAAGGGAACGAAACCCCAGAATGTCTGTCCTCAACTTCCTAACCATGGACTGTCCTTTGTCTTTATGCTTTTCAAGTGATGAGAACAATAATGAGTGCCCTGTGGCTTTGGTCAGAAGTGCTGCTCTGGATGTTTCTCGGGGATGAAGAAGTTACTGCTCCCTGCAGCCTGCCAGTACAACTCCATGTTCTGTCACATCTTAAACTTGCTCTGTCACGACATCCAGGTAGGCTTAAAAACTTTAAATAGTAGGATTTGTCTATAGGTTCTTGAACAACGTGCCGACTGCAGCCAGCTCCTGCATTACACCAGGATCTGAGGTCTCATTTCTTGTTCTTTGTATAGTGCTAGATGCAGTCTTAGCATCTGCTGAATACTTTTTATTTTCATCTGGTTTGATTACTATTGTAGTCTCATTGCTGTAGAACCATCCTTGCAGCAGCAGTTCAATGTCTCTCAAAGGAGCATTGAATGATGAGACTAGGCTCTGTCACGTGTTGACATAGGGGCTAACAGACAGCACAAGACCTATCTCAAGGGTCCTTTCCCTGCCGACATGGGCAGAGGTAAGACTTTTTGGTGTGCAGGAAATGCATGTTTGAGCCAAAGTTTCGTTCTGTTTCTGATCAAAAAACATTTAGTTTATTTAATTGTGTGGGTCTTTGCTGCAGCTCACCAGGTGGAAGCTAAACATCCTGCTGGGGTCTCAGGGATGGAGAGGGCATCAGCCCACACTCCCAGAGGTTCCAGGTGACGTGATAGCCAAGACTGAATGGGAATGTATACATCTCTCTCCATCAGAACTTGTTCTTAGAGAGGATGGCTGTAACATGCTTCAAAGCCCACAGCTATCCGCAGCAGGGCTGTCTTGTTCTTCATTTGTCTAGCAGCAGGTGTCCAGGGAGCCTGACCTCTGGCTGGGGCTTTGAGCAGCACTGAAATACCAGTCAGAAATAGGAATAAAATAACTTGATTTGTGTCCTGTGTGGACATAGCTGAAGCCACATGCACAGTCACAAACCAAGCACTGGAAGGGTTACTCAGATGTTGCCGACCCAGAAAGGGACCCACTTAGCAACAGCGGAGACCACGGGCTAAGGTAGTGGGGTTCTGTTTTTCCACAGTATTTACAAGCTTTTATCGAATTTTTTTATCATCGTGACCTGGGGTGGGCACAACCAAGTCTACAGTATCCATGTGGTACCTCATACTCCCGAGGTGAATGAAAAGCTATGTCATTCAAATCAAAGGAACCGTCCCTGCTTTAACTAGGGATTTGAGTGTTATCTTCATTTATGTACATCTATCACAAATTGGCAAATGGCTTATCTATGTTCAGTCTGTTCTCTACTGATAGATAGCTGAATCCCTTTATGGCTGATAAAACATGTACACATCTGTCTTCCCAGCATACCTCTGGAGAGAAGACCTTTTGCACAGCTGATGCAATGCTTTCTGAAAACAGGTTCCTTGAGCATTTAAATAACACTGTCCTAAGCTGTGTAGTGACTTAGGCATTTACGATACAGCATAAGGAAGCTCCAGAAAACAGTAGGAAAAAAGCCAACAGCAGCAAAACCACATTCGTTACTTTTGCTCCCTCTCCACTTAAAGTACTTCATTCTTTTCTCAGCTTACGTATGAATATGCAAAGCTCTACAGAAAGCTGTGGTTTCTCAGCAGGCCCTGCTTTCATAGTCTGTGCTTCTAAGAACTCTGAGGCAGGAAAAACACCTTCCAAAGACTGAATTAGGATGCTGCAGGGCCTTCAAGAATTATTAGGAATGATGCTGGGGGCATTTATATCTCAGACAAATAAGGAAGAGGGAAAGGCATGATGAGCTGTAGGACTGAACATATAAAACCATGTTACATCAGCATAAAGCAGGTTCTACACGTGTCGTAAAATAGGATGACAGGGAGAATAAGGTTGTTGTGTATTCCAGGTGGAGATGACAGGATGTCAGACCAGGAATTGTAATGTCAGCCCACAGAAAACTGGGGGTTTGCTGCACTGGCCAGTGTTAACTGTGGGTTGAAACTGTCAGTCCTACGTCCAGCTGTCGTACACTGCCTCTACAGGGAGCGTACAGGTGTCTCTTGATGCAGCAGCGTGCCAACAAAAAAGTAGGTTTGTTGGTCCACAGCAGGGACAAGAAAGCATGGACAAACCTATGCTGAATAAATGCCTAAATTTCCACATTACTCTCTCTCAAAGGGAAGTTCCATGTTCTGTCACCACTAAGTGTCCAGAAATCCTCATAATTCTTATAGATAATACTCGTCAAGAAACAGGTTTTGTTTATCTCTCCATATGTAAAATACATGGGGACTTAATGGTCTTTAAACACTGAAGTTTTTAACTAGCCAAGTAGGAATTGCCACAATAGAGTGATACTGGATCTTCTATTCTACTTAAAGTTTACACAGCCAGGGCTTTGCATGCCAACGTTTCAAAAGACAATTCCCACTGAAATTTGAGAAGCACCGGTTTCTACGTCTTTGCCATTTACTCTCCCTTGCCTTTGACTTCCTGTACAAAGGAGTCTATTGTTCGGGTGCCTTAACCACTGCTGCATACATTAATTCCATTCTTTCACAGGGTTTGCTGTTCCCACTGCCCTTTGCTGGAATATGTTTGAGTTCCTTTCTGCTTTAGCAACAGCAGAATCTGCCAGATGGCTTTCTGTTATGTTTAGGCCAGGTGGTTTTGAAGGACTGTGCTGCACTGAAAGCACCTCAACCACTGTATTTAACATTTCCCTTTCCCTTTCTTCTGGCTTTTCTTGTATGAGTTTCATTCACTCTTTACAAGTTTGAGTTATAATTCTAGCAGATTTATAGACTCAGTGGGCTGACCTATTCCTAAATGGTGAACCTACAGTGAACATGGAGATGCTGATGCTGACATCTGAATTGAAAATGACTGATTCCTCAGTATGGTGAGGGCGAGTTCTTCGTTGCCTTTGATGGATACTCAGCTAGTGTAAATCAGTATACTTCATGTGATGCTGCAGGCGTTACACACCGATTTATGCTGGCTGATCATATGGCTTGTTTGGTTTCTGGAGAAAGAAAAAACTGAGTGGGCATTAAAATTCCCATACCTTTCGCTATGAACTCCACTTCCCTGTGAAAATTCTGTACAGAACAGTTTCAGCTGCAGTGAGTACTTTTCTTCCCATCCTGAGCTGTCAATGCCGGGGTTTCTCTGTGCAGTAAATGTGCAGGCAATACAGGTGCCATGTCTTGATGCCGGACAATGGAACTGGAGAAAAAAATGAATCCTGCACTTCATAGCTGACTGACTGAATGCTCTATTTAGTTCCTAGCACTGGAGCCTGTGTCAACCATGCTATACTGCTGACATTAAACATCTGGCCAATATATTTGACGATATTGCATTCGTACCTTAAAGTTTTCATCGATTAAAAAGTCACAGCCAGTGAGATCAAAGTATCCCGGTTTGCGATTCAGTTTGTGCTTGGCTGCCAGGAAGCACTGCAACATGATCTGCTGCATCCTTTTCTGCAACAGAAGACAGGGAACAGTGGTTACTGGTCACTGTGAATGCCAAGGGTATAGGAGTCACTGTAAGTCATAGGTGCCCTCTTGGTTTAGGGACATTTTTTTCTTCCCCTGCCTCCAGCAGAGCCCCTCTCTAGACTTGGAAGGATGTTGCGTTTTCCAGACCATATGTTTGTCCACTCTGAGTTGATTGAAACCCCCTCTTGAACTTGGTTCTCCAGACTGCTGCAGCAGTGCGTGGAGGAATCTTGGCCCTTGTCCCTTACTCAGAATGAGCTGTCTGCAGAATTTTTAGTGGTGTTCTTTCATTTACTCCTATGGGGGTACCTAGATGTGAGCTGAACACAGCCATTTCTGACAGTGATGACACACAAGACCCTCACAGCTGTGCTGGACATAGTGTTTTAAAGAAGCCTTGTGAGCTACAGCAACTTGCAGAAGGTGATGCTAAGTTTCATTCAATTTGGAATTGAAATGCACAGTGGGGAATTTCTGCGTGAAAGGAGATACCATAAAGTTGGCTGAAAAGTTTCTGATCCCCTGAGAAGCTTGGCAAATTCAACTAGATTTGCTTCTGAGCAGTTTTTCTAAACAAAAACATATTTTAACAAAAGTTTTTAGCTTTTTAATTTTCTTTGTATTTGGCTTTAAACTACAGCATTTCCAAAATTAACCTGAGAAAGCTGTGTCCTCTGCCCTTTTCATTTTCACCCCAGCAAGTCATGTAGAGAACTGATGCATTGTTAGACTCAGGCTGATGAAATGAAGTCTCAGGGAACCAGATAATTTCTTCAATTTGTTTCTTCAGTGAGACGGAAAGATGGTAAGAAATCAAGCCAGTTGAGTCTTCTTATCTCTCCTTCATGATAAGAGAAGATCTAAGGCCCTGACATGATTTTCATGAGGCAAAATCAAATGGAAAGTGAAGGGTAAGACCGAGTCAGACAGGAAAGAGACCATTGAAAGTGTAGTCCTTTTTCAAGCTAAGACCTGTCAGGCTGGAGAGCTCTCTAATGTGTACTTTATTTTTTAATGCAGGACCACAGCATTGGGCCAGGAATGTGAAGACCATAATTGCGTTTTTATAGCTAGCATTTACATTCACACTCTCTTTCTCAGCAGTTTACCCATTTTATTAAAATTAAACTCTTTGTGTCTTCACTTCTGTGTTTAGCACTTGCAGGTAAATGGTTACCATGGGACCATCAATACCTTCTCACTCGGTGCATGTGTTTCCTTGGGGGCTCCAGTGAACTGACAGGTTTTCTCCCTATTTGTCACCCTAATTAGGCAGACTAGCACACCATACACTTGCTTGCACTTACAGTAAACACAGTGAAAACCCAGTCTTTGGGGAGGCCATTGGTTTTTCTGAACTTCTCATTAAAGTAGCTGTTGAAGTGCTCCATCCGCCAAACTGTCTCATCTTTCAGCTGGCTGTACTGGGAGTTCTTCTGCATGTACTGAGAGGTGGGGAAACAGAGCAAAGGGAGGATTAGATTTCTGGCAGTGGAGGGTAACTGGGAACCGGCTTGCATGGCAGACATCCAACTACCCTGAGTTGTTCCAGGCATCTGGAGTTGGGAAGAACCCCAGGATCAAGTTATAGATGTGGAGGGAATAGAACCCCTCACTAGCAGAGCTAAACCTGAGCAAATGTGCTGACTCCCATTGTGCAAGACTGCCACAGACAGAAATGTGCCTGACCCACACCTGCATTGTAGAGACAACTACCCAAGGTCTCTGTCAAAGCCGTGTTTTCTCTCTCTGTGTGTGTGCGTGCGTGCGTGTATGTATGTATATGTCTGGACCAACTGGCAGACAGGGAGAGGTGCTTTCAAGTCATAGTCATGATATTCTTTGGACTAAATCCAGTTCCAGTGTCTATCTGCCTAGTACTCTCCTAGAGGAGAGTACATCTGGGAGAGATGTATGGATGCATCACCAGAGGAAACCAAGGTGAGGGCTTCTCTCTTCCACTGTCTCATTAATCCCTATGTCAGCTGGAGTTTATCAATAATGGGGTATTTACATTGTTAATCAAAGGCAAGTTCCCGTTCCCTGTGAAACGGCTGGGCTTGGCTGCAACTCTATCTGTGGGACGGCTATTGTGAGGTTGCAAAGCTTCTGGTTAGAGATGCTGTCTCTGCTGCCTCTCGTCTTTTGGAAATACAGTAGGAAAATGGCTGATTCCAGGTGGGATGAAAAGGTAGGAAGGGGATGAGAGCAGAATGAACTGTAATTTGAAGAAGTCTGGCCTATTACCAGCTGTTCCTGTAAATTTTGTTTCCCTCCTCCCAGCAGGAACCCAGATAATTTATGTTCTGCTAATAAACACCTGTCCTTTGTTTGATATCACTTGTGCCATGGGATCCTACCCGAGCACGTGAATTCCCGTGTGGATAGCTCTCTAGCTGAGCAAACAAACTATTCCAGGAAAACAAGTGGCGTACTGATAATAGCATATATTGCAGGAAGCAGCTATAATCTGCTGTCCTGAACTGCACTTTTACAGGAACCGTAAAACTCCAACTGAAGTGGGCTTGTCTGATACCTCTCAAATGTGTATTTTGCTAGTTCTCAGAACACAGCATGACACTGGGCGGAGAGAAGGGCTTTAAAAGCAAACTGTTTTCTTCCTTGTGATTCTTTTAATTGTCTTTCATCAGGGCCAGTTTCAGCTACTGAAGGGCCTCATTTGAAGCAAAATCGCAGGTAGATCTGAGCAAGGCAGGCTTCTATTTTGTATGACAAGAGATGTATGGGGGTACAAGCCAGAACAGACTTGTTCTGTTACAGCTCTCATTTGAGAAGCAAGACAAGCAAAGCTGGAGATTTAAGAATGATGGCTCTTGAACAATACATCTGCATCTTACATCATTATGATTATTGTGTTTAAGCACAACAGGATCAGCAAAATCCTTAGCCAAGATTAAGGTTCCTTTGTGCTAGGTAGCTGCAATCAAAGGCTTCTTGCCCTAAGAAGCCTATGGTCTACAGATACATGAGAGAATAATGGCAGGAAGAAGAGGTCCAGGGAAAGAAATTGTCAGGTTAAGCAGAGAGCTGGTCCATGGCAGAGAACAGGACCTTATCCACTACTGCTTCTGTTCAGCCTTGTTGCCATGCCTGACCATAAGCCCACAGCCATTTCCTGGGTGCATGGATTTTGCATGCATGAGGCATTTACTTTTGGCCTCTCAAAAGTCTTTTTTGCTTCCCATGTCTGTCAACCACACCCTCCCCTTCTTCTGAACTAAGTGCACTTAGTTTACCTGATTGGTCAGATGAACTGTCAGATCATCAGAAGCGGCATCATAATTGACACAAGTCAACCGGACATAACCCTGAGCAAAAAATAACACGTATGGTGCTGTGCAGGTAATGAGGAGGTAAGACCGGACATCAAACTTCTTCCCTTCCAGAAGCAGAGGCTGGTGAACATACCTGTCAGAGCAGTATTTCAACACGTCACCAACAAGCAGCCATAATACATGGCAATTCAAAGCTCACACAAAACCCCACAGCCAGTTCATTTCACACCACAGAACTAACCTGTTTGTCCCTTTTTCTGGTTTTAAGGTGAATTGCAGCAGAGGGCGCGCGTAGGAGAGGTTGGAAATGCCAAAACCAGCTCCTTTCAAGAGAAATAGAAGCTGTGCCGAGTCACGGGAGTGGGAAGTTATTAAAGATTTACTTATATTTACTGGAGAATAGAAAAAGTTTACGTCTGAATACAAAGAGCCCTTCATACAGCACCACTGCTTTTATTGCCAGAGGGATGTAATCTGGGAATTGTTTCCCTTTATCATCAAAGGTTGCTGGATGTCTACATAAATAACAAGGATATGCTCTTAAAACAATCAATGCTAACAACAGTTTTCAAAGGAATATGGAGCCTCATTCTTCAGAGCATAAGCCATTCCTCACTAATAGAAATCAAGATGAGATCTAAGATAGGGTCCAACCACTTCTTCTCCTGGCACTGCTGCTTGTCCATATCAAAGACCACATATTGGTCTAACTAAGGCCCTTGGTCTAATTTTGTCAGGCAGTCGTTGTTTTGCTCCACATAATGGCTGCTGCATAAACACAGACCAGCCTGTTGCAGAAGGCCTGTAAGATCATCATTCCAGTTTACCATTTTACAAATCTCTCGTGCCCTTTTCAATGAGGCCAACCACTCCTTTGTTATGAAAAGAAACGTTTGGATGAATGTAAGCAGAGAATGTCGCTTGCTTTGGCTTGGGCAGTTCTTGGAAAGTTTCCTGTGCTCTGTGTTCCCTTGCAAGATAAAGATGCCAAGCTGTGATAGCAGAAAGTCAGGGAAGTGGCACAGGGTCAGTGTAAGGAGTTGGTATCGTCACTTTGCCAGGACATGCAGCGATCACTGTGCTTTTGCCATGCCAATACTACAGCATTGTCATGAGTGTATCACATTGTCGTTGCTGGCATGTCACGATGATGCCAAGCAATGTCATGCATGTATGGGCACCTTGAAGTTTAGAGTGTCCTGTATGCCTAGCTATGCACACCAAAGGCAGCATCAAAGGCGTCTGGGAACTGCAGCTCCTAGCATAAATAATGAAAACATCTTTTTTGCATTTCTCTTTGAAAGTTTTATTCACTCATCTCAAAGCACTGACTTGATTTAATTATAATGCATTCCTCAATTGAGGGAGGGACACTGAGGCAAAGGGAAGTCAAGTGAGTTGTGTAAGAGTAAGCAAGTAATGTTCAGCACCTGAAACTGTTCTCATGATTTTTGCTGCCTTATTTTTCCCTTCCTTCTTCTGCTCTTCTGCTACTCTACAAAACATTCTAGCAGTGGCTGAGGGGGTGTATATTCTGCAAAGAAGATCCTTCATGGTTCTTTTATTCATGCAAGGAATAAAAAATAAAACAACCCTAACCCAAAATTTTAGTGGCTGCTAGCCACTGCCTGTTGATTGAGGTATAGACTTTTGCAGCATTGAGGCAGAGTAAAGAAGAAATTTGGGAGGCTTTAGTAGATTGCATGGAACAGATATTGTAGGTGTACAATTTGTAAAATGCTAGCTTTGTATAAGAAGCTGGCATAATATCTAATTTAAATTGCTTTGCACAAGGCTTTATGTATAACATTCATGTACAGGTCTGTAGTATCTGGCCTTTTGAAGTCACTCTTAAATTTCCAGGCAAAGGTAAACTCAAGTCTTTCTGATGACAAAGATCTACCTTGAAATGACTGAAGTGCGGATGCAAGACAGACTAACCAGAGAAACAGCCTCTCTCCCGCAAAATGAAATCTCATAGGTTGATGAGATGTGGTGTAACCGCATTAAATACCTATGGATCAATTCAACTCTCTGAGGCCAGTGTGCTTAATCAAGCACACTACTCACATGTGAATTCCCAAGCTTCAATCTCTACCTTTGCACTATTCTTGCCTGGGGAGCCTTGTATGGCACCCTCTTATTGAGTAGGCATTCCTCAGTGCTGTGGAGCTTGGCTTGAAGGGTGTTGACAGCAGCTGGATTTTTAAGCAGGAAAATTCCTCGACCTTGGTTAGAGCAACTTGGTTTGCAGATCCAAATCTGTTCTTCTGCAGAGAGAATGAGTCTATTATAGTAAAGTGTGTGGTATGAAACACCGATGTACCCATTAGTGGGCTCTGAAAACTGCTCACTTGAACGTGTGTATATGTATATACGTGCATATAGATATCAATTATAATTACTGTGTATACTTTTATGAACATTTTAGAGGATCGCGTAGCTATTTAAATTGGTTGCCACCATGATTAAGACAATTCACCTTTGCAAAGCTCAGAAAAGGCATTTCTCTTATCTTTTAAGTCCAGGCAAAGAGATTCTGGGAAGAATTCTTCCATCTTCAGTAACCTGTGGGAGAATTAAAACCTTATCCAACACGTTCTTTTCTCTGTTACTTTCAGAAAGGATGGTTGCAAGTAGAAACTTAAGAAATGGCTTTTTTTTCCTGCTTGTAGACAGTTGTCTGTTTGTTGTATGTTTTTGCTGAGCTACCCCATTCCATAAGCTTTCCAGAATATATGTTAGCCTTAAAACATTCTTCATATGCTCAGTTTTTTGAAAACTAGTTGAGATGGCTGCAGGTAACCATGGTACAGGATTGCCATTTGGTTTTTTGGTAGGTCAAAAATATAGGAGCAGAAATGGCTATAAGCTTCTCTTATATTTACAGTGTCTATGGCACAAGAAGTTGTGGCCTTTCCAGCAGGACGATGTACCCAAAACAGGGGAATTACTATGACTGTTGTCTTTGGGGGACCTGGTGCTCCTACAACTCCAGACATAGAATAAGAAGAAATTCTCTCTCTGATGTATGTACTTCTGGAAAAAAAGTGATTTTTCTAGAAGATAAGGAAGACATAAAACCCCATATACTTTGTTTCCTATACTGTTATGCATCCAGAAGAAACTGATCCTTTGTTTATGTGCTCTCACTTTCTGTTGGCATGTTTCTGGTCAAGGTTCAAAGAGGTGAGAGTTCTTACTTGGAATTAGAGCTCCGACTGATCTTTTTCATCACCCGCTCTTGCTCTCTCAGTCAGCATAAAAGCCCTATCTTACTGGTGAGGACTCCATTGTTGGGAATCTGTCAGAGAAGCTGTTCACCTGTATGAGGGAAAAAAAAAAGCTTCCCCTCATTGTCGCATGCAGCAGAATCTGCAGGATGAAGCTGACTTTGTCACTGTTGACTTTCACCAATTCGCTTTAAGACAGTAGTGACAACTCACGGAGCAGTGAAATCACTTGCTGTAGATGTGTTTCTGTCCAACCTTGTAGCAGAACAGACCAACCCGATGGGGCTTTATGAAATAGTGCATCCCTTGCCCACTCCAAAGGTGCCACTGCTGTCACACCATTCCAGCTGCAGGATTGCATTGAGACATAGCCTATCTGCACTGCCGCATGTTAGGCCAACTGCTGTAATGGTGCAGCCTGAGAAATAGCCACCACATTGCCGTCAGAGCTGGCAGGAGGGGAAAGGCGGCTGCTGTATATGGACTTCCTCTGCCACAGGAAAGCCCGCAGCTCTGTGCCATGATGCTCAGGCTTGCCAGGGCACAGGTCTTGACCAGCTCTCAGAAGTAAAAGAGTTGCCCCAGGGGCTGTGCTTAGGGAGTTTTGTGTTTGTTACACAAAGTACTGCTCTGAGGCTGCCAGCCAGAGGCGTTGCTGTGGGAGTCCTTGATTTTATGCTTTTCTGGTGAGAAAGCTGGCTGGGCCCTGTGAAGTCAGGTTGCACTGATGAGACGAAGGGCAAAGCGCAATTCAAAAAGTTGCTTGCTAATACAGTGGCGTAGTTTGGCTTTTTGTGACTCTGTTCTCCCTAGACAGGGATAGCTGGGCCTGGGGTGTGTGGGGTGACCCATCTTGAGCTTACTTTGCTTCTGTCTTCAAGTGCACACTTCCTTCCTTTTCTCCTCTCCCCACCTCCACTGTGGGGAGTGTCTCTAAATGTGAGGCACCCTCTGTATGCAAGGCCTAGACTAGTGCTTGAGAGGTGCCAGAGTAGGCTGCACGCTGTTCCTGTGCTACAGTACTGTGTCCATCCTATTGCAGCCTGCGCTCAAATCCAAAGAGGGAGGACCGCGTTTCAAAAGTGATTGTGATGGTTTGTGTTTAAATCTCTGTACTGCTCATTTCACGATACTTAGTTCGTTTCAATGGTATCTTTTCTCCCAAAGCTGTTTTCCTGTCTAAAACCCTTTCTTTAATCACCATGGCAATCCAGCTCTGATGTCCCCTCTGAGGTCTGCCAGGAAGTTGAGGTTACTTGTTTCTCCTACCCCCAGGTGACCTCCTCTGCCCTGGGAGTCACAAGTCCAGCATTCTCAAGTTTTTCCCACTACCCTCTGCCACTCAAGGCCCACAGGCACCTCTACCTTCTTTGAAATGGTAATAGGTCTCTCGACACTTGATTTCACACTATTTCAGTGCATAATCCTCTCTTCTGTTGTCATAGATACGCTGCCAGCCTCTGCTCTGGCAAGAAATGCTCACACTGCATATGGAAAACAAACTAGCAAAGTAGCCTCCCTTCTACTAACAAATACTTAGTTCGCTCATATCCCTTGAACTCCTAATAATTTTCTCTGGGAGCCCGACCTAACATGCCCAGAAGCCCCTGGGTGGGGGATAAGGTGGGAAGCATTAATTAGAATGGCTGCTACTGGACCTGCTGGTCTGAACTTGAGAGGGTGGGGGGAGTGACTGAGTATGCTAAGAACATTGTGATTCAGCAGCTCTAATGAGAACTTGTACCATTTCAGCAGGGTTTTTCCAATTAGGATGCAACTGGTACCCATGGAATAGAAATGTTCAGGGTCCAGTCTTAATAGGGAACCTCTCCGCTGAGGAGTTTAGGGAGAGATGAGAAGTAGCGATAGAAAAAGCTGTTTGTAGTCAAAACTATGGAAACATAGCGAGGGAAGTGCTGTTTGCAGCAGAGATTCTGTGGTGCTTGCTGGTGACAACATCTAGAGAAGAATGCCAATATGCTGGAAAGAACTCAGAAAGGAATGAATGGAACTTCTGATCTGACAATTTTTCTTGGGCAGAAATCTATTCTTATTTTTCACTTGTTTTACATTTAGCACAACAGAATGTTGATCAACAACAGTGCTTCCTAGCTCTAGTGATGATGCATAGACGCATAGATGCATAGATTTGCTACATGGTATCTGATGTAACATGTCATCAGCCTCAAAACTATTGCTGGATTTACCCTCCATTATCTTGGTCTTAGCAAGAGAGTTCTGTTCGTGGTCTGATTTCTTGGCTGGTAACTTATAGGAATTGTGAGTCTGGCACTTGCTTCCAGAACAGCTCATGACTACTTATATAACTAGCATTTGGGATATTGATACCCAAATCACTGGCTCCAAACCTACAAAAACCATACATAGGGTTAATACTTCCAGGGGCTGAGAAACTATGCCTCTGGTTTCTCTTCAACTTGGCTATGCACAAAACTTTTGGGGACACTAAAGCCGGTGAATAGAAGAAAAAGTCCACTCTGTCCTAGTTCTGTTCCTACTGGAGTGAGGTGGTAGCAGGGAAAGAGGGAGCAGGAAGCAAGCAGATGGCAAGACTGGAGTTATCTACTCTTTGGACTGTTCTTTTATTGTTATTTGTTATAGTACATCCTGTGATCACATGAGTAAAAACTTCCATCTCAATGACAAAATTCTTTTGACTTAAGTGGAGCAAAGGTTATCTCTCATTTTATAAGCGCTTGTTTTATGTCTTCCTTGCACTCTACCTATGAACACAGGTGCAGTCCACAGCGAACTGTGTGCCCCCAGTTATTGAATTTCCCAGCAGGCTCACACACCTGGTTCAGTTTGCTTTGGAAAAAAGGAAGTAGATTGCAAACTCTTTGAGGCGGGACTTGCTTTAAATTTCTGCTTCGTGTAGTACTTGGCACCAAAAGGTTCTAACGGTAAAACCCTCAGCATTGTTACAAACTGCAGCATTACCAGTGCTAATCCCTGGACTCCTGCCTTGAATTTCCTCCTTAAATTAAAACCAAAACAAACCAAAAAACCACACTAAACAACCAGTTCAAACAAGCCAGGGCACAACGTCCATGATGGAGAATGCTGCCTTGGCAATGTCTTGTAAGCAACTGAAACGAGCTTTTTCCACAGTGAATTTCGAGCTGCCCGTTACTGGTTCCGTGGAGTCCAGACGATGCTTGCTCGTTGCAGGATGGTGGGACACTTGCAATGGGAAGGACTCTCCAGCAGAGAGCGGTGCCTGGCTCTTTGGTCACTATCTTATTTTGCCATCACAGCACCAGACCAGGCGAAAGCATAATATATTCTGTCTTCCTCTAGAAGAGACTGTCATTAGCAACTCAGTCAAATTTTTTGAACAAACTGTTTGAAAGTAGCTCAAAGACAGGATTAATATATTATGCATAAGCATCAGGCAAATTAAAAGACACACAGAAAAGTAGTACAGCTCAACTGTTTCCTAGACCCAATGCATTTTATGAAAAGGTTGTACCGCAAAGCGGTACCACCCCTCCAGCTGCTGGTATCTTCCGTGAGGGAGGCTGATCTCTCTCCTCTGCCTTAGCACGGTGTGTTACAGTGCTGTTTTTGTTACTCTTTGATATGGGAATGTAAGTATTTATTTATCTATTATTAACATTTAATTGCTCATTTATACCTCCTGCGAGAGCTTTTGGCTCTTTTGTCGCTTCCCTTCTTGCCTGGATTGCTAAGAAATTAACCAATTTTATCTGTATAAATATATCTCCCATATATCCTGAGACATGGACACATGAAATATTCTGCAATGATTAAAGTGCTGATAAGGTATTCTTCCATCAGGTTGAACACGTACTTGTCTCTCCCTCTCCAATCTTTATACAGAGACCCAGGGGGTGGGAGCCTTTTGTCTTCTTTTCTGTCTAATTATGGAATCTCCTGGTATTAAAGATAAACCTTCATTTCTTTGAATCTTTCGACATGTATTATTTAGGCATGAGTCCCCTTAGTCTTCATTTGTTTGTGTGTTTTGCATCCTTAGATGGCTAATTATTAAAGAGGTAAGGAGAGACAGGGATGGAGGGGGTTATTCCCATTGCCTGATTGCATAAATTTCAGGGAAGGGCCTTTTCACTTGTTTATCAGAGGTGGGATTAGATGCTTGTTGGGACTTGAGCTCTTAGGAAAGAACAGGCAGAGTGGCTTGGCTTGCAGACCTAATCAGCAGAGAGGAGTGGATATTTCAGAGGCTGAGTTTGTGCATCTGAACTCAGTTCTACATTGTCCTGTGAAAGAGGCTCTCTCTGTCCAAAAGGTACTTGTGGTGGGGAGGTGGGGAGAGCCCTTGGGGAAACAGTCTTCTAACTTGTCACATAAACTAGCAGCATGAAATTAAACAGTATGATTCCCTTCCAGAGAGCCCACAAAGAGATTGTCTTCACACCGGGTGCAGCAGCAAATTACATTGCTTGAAACAATTTTGAACTCGGCTCATTAATTTCTTTGGGAATTGTCTGTTGGCGGTGTCTGTATAACAAGCTCCTATCTAATCTCAGCTCTGCTTTCAGTGCACACGGGGATAAACACACTGGCAGGGAGATGGAGTCTGCTTTGTGTCATTTGCTACCAAAAGAAAAAAAAAAAAAGCAGAGCTTAGAACACCAAACTTGCTTTTTCCCTTTTCCGTGTAAAGGAAGGTTTAACAGAATAGTAGTTGACTGATTTCTCTAGAATCCAGAGTTTAAATCTAGCTGAAATTTTCATTTAAGAAAGCTAAATGATCTAATAATCGTTCTGAAGACGACCATTGCCCTAAAGATTACCTGTGTATTAAAAAGGTTTTCATTTGAAACAAATGAATATATTTTTTACTGCCAATGCACAGAGCTGAGTTCAACAACGAATACATCAGAAAAATAATACTGTTGGTTTTGTCATTGAAAGATTTGTGGCATTTCAGCCAAATTACCTCTCCATAAAAAAGTAATGATTTCTTTTCAGAGGAACTGCTTGCTAATGGATAGCTTGTATTTTTCTTCACGTTTTCAACAAAACACTTAAAATGATAGTATAAAATATTTTAATTTCACTAGATATATGTCAGCCAATATCAACAATTTCTGTCTTGAATTATTTCAGAAGCAAAGGGATCGGCTTATATTTTCACAGGGTTTAAATGAAAGTGGTGTAAATTGCATGCAATATGTGTGTAATTTACGCCATAAGCTAGTGGCCAGTACTTTGCCTAGTATAAGAAGATATAACTCCCTTGACACTGGTATCAACTGAGAACCGGGTCATAGGGCTTGGCGCAATTAATGGCTAAAAACAAGGATAAAAGATTCACCTCTGTCAGCTGATAAGGATCCAGCCTGTTGTTTGTTACTTCCTTGCATCATGAATTTGGTGTTCTTTTTCCTCTTGGTTGGCACAAAGGCCATCTCAGCCTAGCCTGCAAAAGGAAAGATCATTGTCAGCCACTTTGCCAGACTCATGAGTGATCTGGGAAAGTTTGTAAGATCTACTTTTCTCTTCGTCATCATTTGCTCTGTTCATTGTAGATGCCATTTTTCACCATCTTCTGCCATTTTTTCATTTCTTCAGAATCTTTATTTTGACATAGTTGTTTAGCTGGGAATACATAGGCTGTTGTTTCTATCTACAGCTTCTTATGGGTGGTCTCTAGCGATAAGCTTGTTGGTGACTATGCTGGGGATCTGAATGCTTTTGTATCTAATCTTTGTGCTCTTTCTACTTACTTCCCATTGATAGCACTCAATGTAGGTCTTGGGTTGCCTTGTAAATTTGCTGTAAGTAACTGGGTGCTTTCCCTAAGTCTGCTGCTCATGGTGGAGCAGTGTCCAAGACTTGTTTTCAGATATATCTGGTATTCTTTGTCTATAGCATCATCAGGCTCCAGTTGTTCAGCCTTGGGATAAAAGACAGGCTTCTTTTCAGGAAGCTTGAAAGCTGAGACCCATTTTTTGTCTTTGCAATGGATATGAAAACAAGAAATGAGATATTCTATCTGGAGACAGAAACCATAATCCCGAATAATTGTTGGACATAGGGTAGGCAGAATATTTTTAGCAAGTTTCATGCTTGGAATAGTCAGTTGTGAAAAAGGACTTGTTCTGAATCAAGGCTGCAACTATTTTTAGGAAAGATGCTTACCTTAGAAAGCATAGGGCAACTGAAACATCAGCTAGAATTAGAGAGGGAAGTATATATTTGCTACTTTTACTTACAAGCAAAAGTAACAAATAGTCTAAGAACACCAAATAAATGGAGCATACATACTGTGTAGTTTAAAGCCCATATGAAGGACAAATGCAAAAGTGCTAATTACTGTAAGTATTCTGATGTAGGAAGATATAATGCAATAAGCTAAATTATAATATTGAGCTAATGAGTTTACAGTTAGATATATTTAAAGCATATTTCCTGTTAAAGACTGTCCTCCTCCAAACTGATTTGTTGGAGTGGGTAGGCAAGGAAGGTAGACAAGCATGTCAGTGTCACTGATTCATTGTGTCTGTGGCCATGTCACAAAGCATTACAGTGCCAGTTTCCCTATCTGCAAGTTTGAGTAATAATTGCGTAATTGCACCTGGGTGGGACTGGAATTCTCATTTTGTAGTATAGTCAAAGACTGACTGTTCAACTCTATTTGTTAGAGTGGAGTTTTATTTTTGTTGGAGGCCAAAGACCCCTGCAGTTTCCCATGACATGACATGTTAAAGAAAAACAACTGTCTCAAAAAACCCTGAGGTTTAGAGAAAGGCAGGTGTTGTGGAAGGCCAGGGCTCCTGCCTTTCTCTAAACTTTGGTCTGGCAAAGCCACAAGGGAAAAAAGGGTTCTTTCAGAGTCCAGTGGAAGATAAGGAGTGTGGGTTGGCGTAATACACAGCAGCTGTCACCCAAAAGAGTCTGGCAGAGGGCTTTTGCCAGACAGTAAGGTGAAGCTATAAGATCCCTGAAGAGTGACAGGGAATAAGAAGCTGGTCCTCTAACAACACTCTCGCCCTCAGACTGGGAGGCATCCTGACAGGGAAACAACTGACAAGCGTTTTTAAGGTGGGGATTTGTTAGACTTAGGTTAGGGTCATGACTCCAGTACAGTGCGTGGAGCAAAGGCTGCTCTTGGGTGGAGCTGTAGAGAAAGAGGCAACATGTGCAGTGGGGAACAGGAAGGGTAAGTGGCATTTCATGTTCGGGTAGGTTTGCATTTGCTAGTCCAGTTGCAGTAAGGAGTCTTGCAGTGCTTTCTCCTGCACTCAGAACGCACTGGTCAGGAAAGGAGTAGGGCTCAAGCATGTCATTGAAAAATACATATGAAGAGATCCTCATCATGCTGAGGAGATACTTGGTTTTATGTTCCTCTTTCAGTTTTCCCTGCTGTGGAACATCAAAAGCAGAAATCTTCCTCTCAGCCAAAAGCAGTTCTTCCATTCTGCTGGCGTTCTACTATTTGCTTGTTTCTTACGCCAGCCTCTTCCTGTAGTTTCACTTTAGGATAAATGCTTCTCAGAAGTTTCTCTTCTCATGTTGTTGATCACTTACACATCACTTCCCTCTGAGGCTGAAGGACTTGAACGGAGCAAATAAGTGCTTGTGAGGAATTATTGCACCCAGTGGCCTCACAGCTTGTGTGTGCCTTTCCATCCAGATACTGCGCTGTATGGAGGTTGTTTTACACACTCTCCTGGCAAAGTGAAAGGATCTTAAAACAGTAGAAAGAAAAGTCTGCAGTTAGTGAAAAGCCTCCTCCTTATGTCTGTCTGTTTAATGATGTACGTCTCTGTAGCACCTTCTTAGTAGCAGGTACTAATACATACAGTGATTGCTGGTGATAAGGAAGAGATGGTGCTGCTGTATCCAGAATTTATGTAAAGCCTTTTGTACGAAAGAACAACATTTTAGGCATCATCTTGTTTGTCTGGAGAGGTACTACCTAGTGGTTCTGCAACAACTCAACAAAACAGTTCAGTGTTTTTACCAAAGTATATCTGATGACAGCAGGTTGCCCAGCTTTGGTGATCTTATGAGATCTCAGAGAAGAGGCTTTGAGGATTTGCCACATCATGTTTGGAATAAGGGGCTGGAACATTCACTCCAAATACCATAATGCAGACGCAAATAGCTGTTTAGCTTGTAAGTCGGCACTGCTGTCACTAGATGACAGAAAATGGCTTCAGCATCTTACTGATAAGTCACTCTGTACCATATCTTCACAGAGATTAGAGAGGCATTCTGTACAACCACAACTTCTTAAGCTAACAAAAAGTAATGGAAATTTTAACCTTTGCTCAGTAGTTTCTAAATACTTTAGCAGAGCTTTGACTGCTCCCTGCCCTGCCTTCAGTTCAGACAACTTGCACTTGACTTCTAGTCAGGCCATAAACAGCTTCTAAAGAAGCAAACCATCCTGTGACGGAGAAGGTTTGCTCTCTGGAAGAGTGCAGACTGCCTTATGTCATTGACTGAAGAACAGTGGATTCGCAACAGGAAGCGGAGGCTCAGAAACCCAGCCTGCTTCGGCTTTATAAATATCGAGATTCCGTTGTGCCTGTCTGGGAGGGCCAGAAAGCCTTCAGCGCTATGAACACAGGCTGATCCCCTAGCAACGGCTGCCTGGCTACTGCTGGTAATCATGCGAGGGGTTCTGGTGTTAAAAATGCAAAGGGATTTCCACGGATGTGTGTGCTTTTAGATAAAGTTATCCAATGGCAGTGTTACAGGAGGGCTGCTGAGCAAATTGGCGCGTGTGTATCAGAGTAGAATTGCGTAACAGAAAAATAGGAAAACCAGTTCTCTGAGTGTCTGCTGGCTGGCACATTTTTGCTCACTCTTCTGTGGCTTTCCTCAAGTCTTCTAAAGGTCAGGCTTCACCTCTGCTTGAGACACCCTTGCCACTTGCACTGCTCCGAATAGCAAACCAGAAAGTCTGATTTCATTCTCTCCACTGCATAATCACCGATGGGACAAGAGATTAAAAACATGAAAAAAAGGCAGTGCTGACACTGTCAAAACACAGCTCACACTGATACAAAATGACACTGATGTATGTAAAAGACATAAACTCAAACATATTTTAAAAAGGGGGAATAAGCTAATGATAGTATAACTGCCAAATACAGAGATTTCTCTTAGAAGACTCCCTATAATTGGTTATTGAATCCCTTGAATAGTTTTACTGTGTCACTAAGCTGCAGCTACTGGTGAGCTGAGCCTACAATAGCCCAGGGATTAATTGGCTATAAAGGAAAGGAAAAGAAAGGAAAGGAAAGAAGAGAAGAGAGAGTCCTGCATTCCTCTCTTCATCCCAAACCTCATAAGGTCCTCCATGTGTTTCCAGGAGTCTGAGAATGCTGGGATAAGTACGGAAAAGAAGCAACTCTACCGTTTGGGGGTTTTCTCCAAAACGAAGTTCTAACCAAGTGGATTGCATCCGTTGCCAGTTTTATGATTAAATGAACCATTTTATGACTTTGACAAATCACTATTTCCATAGGACCCTCTCCTCCCTCACATTTTTGTTTTTATTAGACCATTAATTATCTGAGTGCAGTGAAAAGTGGCTAAAACAACGGGACCTTGAATTTTTCAGGCAGCCGCTGTGTGCTTCCAAGCTAGCAATTTTTGACACTTTTTGACACTTATGGAGCTTCCATCAAAAATATAAAGATAGAAAGGCCTATTTACGTAGTCTTAAATTACTCTCTCTAAATAGGTTTTTCTGTCCTTCAGACGCAGGAGCAAAGAATAAGGTGGGGGTTTTTGTGACCTCAGCCGGATATGCACAAAGAGTAGGTCATCTCCAGGGTTAACATCAGAAGATAAAGCTTGGAAAGGTCTGCATTTAATCCCAGGCTTTCACGCTTCCAACTGCAGACACAACAGTTCAATTATTGGCCTACCCAGAAAACTTCGGCCACATCTGCCAGCAGCACCTGAGATGCTGAAATCTGCTCTGTGAGGAGAGAGATCCCCTTCCAGGGAACACATACAGCTCCTCACAATTAAAACTGCAAGGAGGAAGAATGAAAATCCAGCAGTAAACCTGTGTTTTCCTATGTGGTAACTCCCCCCAACCAAAAGGGATGAGAAAAGTTGATGGAAGGTGGAATTTGGCTTAGACTCAATCTCTCTCTGGGTTGGCTCTGCATCCTCCAATGTGGACGTGCCAAGCCAGTGTGCATACTCTGGCACTCCTCCCTGGTGGTCACAGTGACCTTCAAGAACATTCTCCATATTTTCCTGTTCGTGCACAATGCCTCTGATTAGCTCCAGTGCTCACGCAGAGCCAGTCAGGATCCTGTCCTTGCCTTACCTTCAACCTTCCTGGATTACCTCTCACGGCCAACCCACCCAACCTAATCTCTCTGGTCATATAGAGAACAGCGTGGAGTGGGAGGACGGCAGTGTTGCAAACTGTGGCACTGCAAATACTTTCAGCAAACGTTACACCCTCTAGGAAATATTGCCTAACTGTTGGAGAAGGGGAGAGGCTGACAGTTACAGAGTTAAAGGAGGCATTTCATTCACCTGAGACGTTAATATGTGTGACTTCAGTTTTCCTCCGCGTACAGTGAAATGAGACATTCCTTAGAGAATTACCAGAGAAGACTGAAGTACGTGTTTGCCCTGTGTTTTGAGATCCTAACACAGGCTATTTTAAATGCACTTTGGACGCCTATTTTCCTGCCCTTTTCTGTTTGAATCTCTAGTGCTAAGCACGTAATTCAAAGAACGCTGGAGGTTTTCCTTTGGATGGGAGGAGGCAGGGAGGGGGAAGGGGCGTTCATCACCTCTCCCTCTTCTACCCAACTGCTTGTTTACATGAAACCTGCATGAATGTAGGAGGCCTCTAAAAGCTGAGTTTTGTAGAACTTGACCAATAGGTTTAAAAGTCATTAGAGTAAGAAATGACAAAGTGACTGTAATCCTTATTATCTTGGAAAACCAGGCTCAAAAAATAGCGTGCAATAGAAAAGAATGTGTACTGCCAACGCAGGTATAGTTAGAGACAACGCATGTTTAATTCAAGGTAGTTCTTCTGTCAAAGAGTTTCTGTGACTTGATTAGCTATACGAGCAACATTTGCGTCATCTGTTTTGGGAATCAGACAGTGAGACAGCTTGCTGCTGCATTTGGTCTGTTGTTAAAGTGTATAAAGTGGGAATGTTTTGATGTGAAAGGCTCATTTGCGTTCCGTATTTCTGAAAGTCTTATGGGATCTGTATGAAATACAAGTGTAACAAACTAGTCCCTTGACTATAAAATTTATCAAGATTTATAGAAGAAATATATTTCCACTATAGAAGATGCAATAATAAGGTTATAATTCTTTCTCAAGGTTCTCATGAAATCCAAGCTACAAAAGCAAGGAGTGCCGTATAAAACAAAAACTAGTAAGAATTTGAATATTAAACCACAGAAAATTCCTTTAAAAAAATATAAGTGTTCTACATCGTTACTTATGCAGAACCTTGAAGCAAGCAACTGAACCTTGCTGTTCAACAGCCTGGAAAACAACGGAATAGAGAGCTCACATCACACATCGACATATGCTGCAGGTGGAAAAGACAGCAGGTCTCAGAGGGTCTGAATTTTTCTCAGCTTTTGTAACCACCTAGTGGATTGATTTCACAAAGGATACAGTGGAAGGAAGCAAGCTACATAAACACGTGGTAACATTTTCTTGCTGAAGAAAACAATCTTAGTTTTACTGCAGGAATATTATGCTTTTTGATGCTTCTCCCTGTAACTAGATCCAATCTGAAGACAGAAAACTACTGTTTCAGTGGCTTATGAGAGATACCTTAGCAGCTCCTGATCCTGATCATCCCGGTGTTCAGGTGAGCAGCACTACTCCATCTAAAAGCCACTGAGCCGAAAACAGCGCTCGGAGCTGAGATCAGCACCGCCGGGGCTGGGTACCAGCTTCAGCCGTGAGGCAACAGCACGGAGGTTTCACCGTGTGCTGTGGGTGGGAGAGCTGCACTATCTAGACAATCTCTTTCATTCAAAGATTTTTTAGGAGTGACTCATGTGCTGGTGGTGCGTATGGTCTAAGTGCCCTTTTTCATAGCTAACTGGAGGGTCAGAACAAGACCTCTCTCAGAAAACAATGTTTTAATCATGTTTGGAGGCTGCTTCCCCCATCACCTCCCCCCTGCACACACAAATAGAATAATTCCCAAAGTACCTCTGGAACTGAGATGAAGTCAAGTCCAATGCGGGTTTTTTCCTCGCTTGGCATTGCTATTTTCCAACAGTAGCAGTGTCTTTTACAGAGGGTGCTTTTACAGGGGGTTACAGCACCATCTGGGAGGGAGAAACCCACCTTGTGGAGGCAGCTGGGAAGGACTATGCATGGTCATGTCCAGCTATTTTCTTGAGCATGCAGCAGGGCTGTAGGGGTCAGAAAGCATGATCTCCCCGTGGTTCTGCAAGAAAGCCACTGTGAGAGACAGGGAAACTTATATACTCTTCTAGACTTTAGTTTTCCCACCTGTATGATGGAAAAAACCAATACTTATGTGTTGTGGACTTTAACAATAATGGATAATTGTAAGTTGCTTTGATATGTTTATTAAACAATGCATACTTGGGCCTCCCAGTAGTGAGTTGTGTGGTCCCCACCCAGAATCAAGCTGCACTCATGGCCTGTGTAGGTTGTATTTCAGTACCAGAGGGAAAGTAATAGGAAGCAGTGCAACATGTATTAGCTCTCCCAAAGAAGCATACCAGTCTAGCCCTGTCTCTCACTGCACAGCAGGCATGCAGGCCACAGACACATGGAAATTAATGATTAAGCCCAAACTCTGAAACAAGGCTGTGGAGCTAGGAGAAGACAAACCCTCTAGATTCAAACATGAAATCCAAGTTTTTTGGCTGGCTGCTGTCATAGTTTTGTACTGAGGCCACTCAAAACCACCCTATAACTGTGGAAGGTTCAGCACAAGTGCCCATTTCATGTAACCTGTCACAGAAACCCTATGTATGCAAGGAGACAGATCCATCCCCTTTTCACAAGTGTTTCTTGCAGCACAATGGGAAAACAGAGCAACTGAGATGATCAGCTAAATCCCAATTTACACTACATATCTGCATCAGTAGGGGACTTCTCTGCACAGTGGTTTCACCAACCCGGTTTCTCATAACAGGAAGAGTTCTCAGTGTTGCTGAGCACCTACAATCCTACTTGAAATCAACAGAAAGACAGGAGCTCATCACTTCATGAGAGCAAGAGTTGTGAGAGGAAAGACTCTCAATCATGGAAAAATGAATTTGGCCTGAAGTCCAGTGAAGTCTGTGGAAAACTTCCAAGGGTTTCACCTGGCTTGGTATCAGTATTTTGAGGAAACTGGGAATATCTCCCAGAAAATGCACTCCCTTTCTCTCCCATTTCACCTGCCTCTGTTTCTTTGTTGTTGCTGCTTTGTCTTTGTACTAAATCCTTTCTGATGTTTTATTCTTCTGCCTTGTTCTGACTTGGAGCTGCAACTTAAGAAGCAGCAAATCGCTGGAGTAACATTACATGCAGCCAGCCATCCCAGCTTAAGCAAAATCCAACGCACCATCTAAGGTGTGGCAGTGGGAAAAAGAAAGGTGAGAAAGAAGTAAAGCAAACAGCCATTGTACATGGTCCTTCCCACTGCTCAGGTTTCCCAATCCTCAGCTCCAAACCCAGTAGCACTATTTGTGTGGGAATCAGCTGCCCTACCTGGGTGTCTCCTGGTAGATCCGCAGAGGCTCATATTGCTGTGTGTGTGTCCTCCTAGCCACTGCTGTACATCACCGAGTGCTTCAGTCCGGGAGTCACAGCTGAACACAGGTAGTAAAGCAGTCCTCTGTCCAAATTGTGTCTTCCAGCAGGCTTCCACCCCTCCTTGCCATAAGAATGGACTTTGTGACCAGTCCTGCCTTGCTCCCACCAGCAATTGACCAAACTGCTCTCCTCTTCCAAAAACAGACCAAGGGCTCCACCTGAACGTGTTTCAGCCCTTTACCTCCTGACACCTCATTAGCCATCGATCTTCCACCAGCGAGAACACAGGACCTCCCCATAAAGATCAGACCTGAGGCCAGTCCACCCTTGTACCTCATCCCCGACAATGGAAAGAGCTTCAGCGGACAGAGTACTGAAGGCTGCAGGACACTAAGTTGGAGGAGGCGTGGCTTCAGTGCATTGGAGACAGTGTGGAAAGGTTACCACTGAGGAGGCAGAGGTGAACCCAAAGGGCTGGTGAAGCTGGGGCAGAGCTGAACTGTGTGCTGTGCCATGCTCCACTTTTTTCTGGTGAAGCTGGACCACTCTACAGCCAGGACCTCTACTGGCTTGAGCAAAAAAGAGAATATGTGGGAGAAGTTGTTGGGGAAGTGTCATACTCCCTGCCTGCTTTTGCCTTTGTTTTTCTGTACTGTTTCTAAAAACGGTCCCTCCTTGTTTGAACACCTTCCCTTCCCTCCTGTTCCCCTGGCTTTTCCCATTTAGGTAAGGAAGTGACCTGTTCTTGACACAGCATCCAAGGTAGATCCTGTGACCAACCCTGGTCCCCAGGCTTGACAGAAGACTTGCCAGGTTCTTTGTTTCTGCGTGGACCATGAGGAGCCCTTTGCATCTTTTTCAGGTGATTTAATCCGCAGTTGGCCATGCCACAGATGGCTCTTTGCTGCTGCAGGTGCATTGCTGCGAGTGGCACATGAAATGCTGAGCTTTCTCGAGAGCACTGAAATCCACTTCTTCTGTCTGAGTTGCCTCCATGCAGCAGATGATGGCTTTGTGAAGAACAAAGCAGAGGACCATTTACAATAAAAGAGGAGTGTGCTTTGGTGAGTGCAGAATGTTTGCTCTGCTGCTGTTAATGATGCAGAACCTCTGCCTTTGGTGGCTATGGGAAAGAAGTGACTCTGGGCTGCGTGTAAGACCTGTTACTGTTTGTTTCACACTAACAAAGGCAGGAATGCTGCAGGCAGAAGGAACAGTTCTTTGCTTTCCTGCCCACAGAACTCTGCTAACACATCTGCTTTCTGCTCTGCATCATGGCTGAGTCTGTTGTTCTAGCAAACTAACACAGCATCACAGCACAAAACAATTTTAACCTGTGTCAGCTTCCATCCACTGCCCTAGCTTGCAGCTTTCCCATCATTCAGGTCCAGTTACACTCTCTTTTACCTATCTCCCAGAAAGACAAAATCAGCCTCTGAAAGCCAGGGTCTTACTGACATTGCTGTGAAACAGGGTTATGAGCTCTTGTAAGCACAACTTATGCCACATAATGAAGACCAAGACATAAAGATCAGCCTTTTACCTGCCACCTGTTTGCTTTGCCCATGTTATGTTGTGCCAGAAGGAAAACCAGAAAACAGCACAAGGCAATAACTCACTGAAACTGGCAAAGAGCTGGAGGAAGCAGTTACAGAAGAACTAAGAAGCTGCAGTGGAATCATAAAGGATGAAATTAATTGCTACAGGTACCTGAACTCGTAGGGCAGCAATAGTGAACTACTGCCACGAGTTTGGCACTGACAGAGGTTTGGGCCAATGCTCATGAGCTACAAATGTTTTTAAATAAGCTCAATAATAGAAACCAAAACTGCTTGCCATCACAGGTACACATGGAGATTGATGCTAAGGCTGTGCTCTCCTGCAAGGCAACCTGTCTGTTTTGGCGGCAGGGAGGCAAGAATGTATCCCCCCCAGCCAAGTACCTGCATTTTCTGGGGCATCTGGAAGATCACAGGATTGTGTGGCTCATCTTTGCAGCCAGTGAAATAGCTAAATTAATAACTTCAGCAACTCACTGCCACATATATATATGCATAAGGTCATGCCTTTTAAAGCTGGATCCAACACTGAACAAGAACTTTAATATAAAAAAAAAAAACCAAAACAGTGTAAGGCACAAGGGCCAAGTTCTGATTTTACTCACAGGAGAACAAATCACATGTGATTTCATTGGCTTCAGTTTACTACCTGGATAGCTGACTGATTGGTCTTCAGTTTCTTACCAGCATAGCCCACTTCCAGAATTCCTAGGAAATTCAAGATGGACAGGAGCGGGAGTAGTAATTGTGAATGAAAAAGGGCATTTTGTTTTGTTTGTTTTTTAAAGATAAACAATTGCCAAGGTGTTGCTCTTGCTTGTTGGTACAGCAAAAGGTGACCATAGTATTCAAAGTTCCCCCCCACATTTGCCTTTGCTTGCTCTGGTCACTCAATGTACACAGTCAAACTCCAGGGGAAGGGTGAGGGTGAAATTCCACTTCATTATGGAATTAAGCCATTATAAAATAGTCACCTGGACTGATTCACTAGCAGAGTGATGCAGATTCTCAAATCATTTGTGGCATTTTCAAAGGCCGTGGGGTGTTGAGCACCCAAATCCCATTGAATACCAATTTGATATGGACACTTTGCTGCCTTGGCTCTTTCAAAAACACCAGCTGTAAATTCCCCAGTCCTGTCCGCACCCCGCTGCATCCCTGTGAAGCTGGAATAACCACAGTGACCTTATTGAACTTCCCTAACACACCAATGTTGTCAGCACTACCAGCAGAGAGCAACTCTGTAAGGGATGAGAGATATTACAGGCCCAAAGCCATCCCTGTTTATGCTGAGTTATACACCTTTGCCTCCCTAAATGAGTTTCAGTGTTCGTTTATTTACTGTGGTGTTTTCTTCAGGCGTTTTATTTCACATACCACTTTGGGAGACTCTCAAAAGCTTTCTAAGTACAAACCATTGCTTGGCAGGACTTTTCCTGAGACTAAACAAATTTCTCATTGCTGTACCAGTCAGGCTAACTAGGCATGTGTCCTCTTTCAAAAATGCCTTTGGTTCATTTCAGAATCCACAGCTGCTCAAGTCTGGACCTGTCTCTTGGGTGCCTCCAGGACTCTGAAGTGATGCCAGTGAACCATGAAGTCAGGAGGCTCCACCCGCAGTCCAGCAGTCTACCCTCCTTGGGAAGGTGAGAGGGATGCCCAGATAGGCTCAGAAATGAGCTTCTGATGAAAGCTAATATTCCAATAGTCTAAGGGCAAACTATGGCAATCGTTTCAGTAGTTTTATGGCCATCAGATTGTTATGGGAGATGTGTCATTCCAGTTATTTCTTTCTGTACCTTCTGAGCTGTTCAAACCCTGACAGGGCCCCATCTGTTGCTGTGAGTTACTGGCAAAGTGTGTTGCAGTTCAAAAAAGCAGTTGCTTCACAGTGTCAGATGGGGCCAAATTTTCATGCGTGTTGTCAATCATGTTTTGCATAAACCGCAAAGACCATCCCACGGAGCCATGCTGCTAGCTATTTTTATTTTTTCACCATGGAGAGCAACCCAGTTGAACTTAACCATTTATTTGGCATAGCCAGTCATTTGTGAACTGTCCACACTACTCCCCCATAGCTTCAGATGAGGAAAGATTCCCTTGTAGTGCTCCAGAACTCGGCTTCTCTTTTGAGACAGTGGTCACTGTAGGCTAGGCTGAAGAGACCCTCGCTTCACCTCGGTCACTAAATATCAATAAAAGGTCAGTGTGATTTTGGTAACATCAACCTGGAATAGATGTGGACTGCTCACTTAAGAAATGGCTATACATTTTTGAGCTACATGCAGATGGAGCCTGTAAATTCTATTTTTAAAAGAACATTCAGTATTCTGGTGGCTTTCTACAGACAGAGCTAGCTTCTGTTTCCACCAGCTACCTGCACCAAATACTCCTCCCTTGCTGGAAAGGTACAGTCTGCTATGAATAACCTCATAGCTCGATGACAGATGAACTTGTGCTTTGCTTTATCAAGTGTATGAAAACACCCTGAAGGGCTGGTTAGTTAACACTAAGCATCTGATGGTTACAGCTCTGGCCTTGAATGGCCTCACCAAGATCAACTGTTACAGTACTGAAAGAATGATTAACTCTGCGTTTCATTTCCACAGAATAGGATCTCACTGCTGCTTATGCAGTATTTCTGCAGGGAAGTGCACCTCACAGTATCAACAGAAATGGGTAAAACTGTTCAATACATACAGTTAGAATCACAGTTGACCTCTCAAGTTGAACCTATAGCATTTACTGGCAAAAAAGTAAATTTTTCTGGAATCGGCAGTGGTTTGACCATAGTTCCTGCGAATAGAAGTAGCTGAATTTAGTAACAGTGTATCAGAGAGAGCCACTGGAGGTGTAAACAGGAAAAAGACTGGGATATTCTCGGAAATAGCAGGAATGAGGGACATGGGAGGCTCACACCCACATTTCTCTGAAACCCCCTAAATATACCGCATACAGTATTGTCGAGGTTTAACCCCAGCTGGCAACTAAGCACCACCCAGCCGCTCAGTCACTCCCCCCCCCCGCGGTGGGATGGGGGAGAGAATCAGAAGGGTAAAAATGAGAAAACTTGTGGGTTGAGATAAAGACAGTTTAATAGGTAAAGCAAAAGCTGCACGCACAAGCAAAGCAAAACAAGGAATTCATTCACTGCTTCCCATGGGCAGGCAGGTGTTCAGCCATCCCCAGGGAAGCAGGGCTCCATCACGTGTAACGGTTCCTTGGGAAGACAAACGCCATCACTCTGAACGTCCCCCCCTTCCTTCTTCTTTCCCCCCAGCTCTATATGCTGAGCATGACATCATATGGTATGGGATGTCCCTTTGGTCAGTTGGGGTCAGCTGTCCCAGCCGTGTCCCCTCCCAGCTTCTTGTGCACCTGGCAGAGGATGGGAAGTTGAAAAGTCCTTGACTAGTGTAAGCACTACTTAGCAACAACCGAAACATCTCCGCATTATCAACACTGTTTCCAGCACAAATCCAAAACATAGCCCCATACTAGCTACTGTGAAGAAAATTAACTCTGTCGCTGCCAAAACCAGCACAAGTATGTATATGCTGAGCCTTTGCACATTGGAAACTTTCATCCGGGATCTAGTTCTGAGTGAAGCCACGAAAAAGTTCCAAAGTGTTCAAAACTCAGATTCCTGGTTGCTGGAATTTTGTGAGCTTAAGCACAGCTGCTTTAATTTTTGTAACCACAAGCAAATGTAAAACCTCTACGTTACAGACAATGCCAACGGTTAGGGCCAGCTTTAGGACAGAAATCGTAGTAAGCATTAGGAGTCCAGAGCACAGGCAAATCTATAGAGACTCGGGAAATGCGAAAGAAGTTGGGTATGAGCTGAAGCCCAGCAGATAGGCATGTGTGAGGAGCCCAGGCTGTGGGTCTGGGTGCCGGGGCCCCTGTGGAGCACAGCTGAAGGGACTTGCTTATCCAGTAATTTGTAGTGGGAGTCACCTGGCCAGGCATGAGGGTTCCACTCAGAACCTGACCAGCAGCTACTCTGCACAGCACTGAGGAGCTTCCAGGTAAGAAATGTGTCTGTCTTTAACCAGTCTGATCTGTTGCTGTAGCGGCTTGGAGCTGAGGCATCCGTTTGTTGTGCAAACATGGCAAGGGAGCTGGTCCCTGGGGTGTTTGCTGTGGGGCTTCACTACCCTGCCAGATTCCTCGGCACGTTGTGCTGGTTCCTGGCTCGCTCCCTCTTTGTGCCCAGCCTCTTCCTCCAACACAGTGTAACAGTCCCTTCTCCTGCACAGAGTAAAGATGTGTGTTGGGGAGCAGCAGGCAGGCAGCTAGCTTTATTTTCCTGCTCTGTTCCAGAGCATGGACTTGCAAATGCTGGCATTTATATGAATAGGGAGGCAGCAAAGCACAGTGACTGAGGGAACACAAGGCTGGGAAGAGGAGGAGGGGGTAAATCTCTTACCATTTATTTACCTGGAAAAGGAACATGTATCATTTTATATATGTTTGATAAATAGCTGCCAAGTTAGTGTAATATTGAAAACAAAACACACCCCGCTCCCCCCATACCCTTATCCACACAAAGGGCAGGAAAAAGGGATATAGCAGGGAATAGGAGGCCTCTCAGTCCTGCCATAGTCATGCCTAAAACTTACAAGTTGCAGCTATGCGAGAAATCCAATTAAAAAAAAGAAAAGAAAAAAAAACCAAAAAGAGTTAAATGCAGGCTGAGTCTAATTCACTTTGTTCACCATACAACCACAGTTAGCTCCGACTCTTCCTAGTCTTCTGTTTGTTATTTTTTAAAGTATATTTATAGGCAGTTCCTTTGTTCCCAAACAGTTCTAAAATGGCCCTGATTTTAGGACCTGTTCTGAGGGAGATAAAGGCCAAAGACAAGTAAGCAAGCTGAAAGAGTTACATGTTATCAACTCATCCGAGTTTGTTTTCAGGTTTCCCTTTTTTTCAGCGGTACTTGAGGCTTTTTCTCTTGCTCTGCATGTGTCTATTGAAAGGATAGGCTCACAAACAGTCATCAAATAGCAGATAGTGAATATGAGTTAGGCTCGCACACAGAAATCCAAATGGGTTTGTTTAAAGTGGTGTTTGGTATGCAAATAAAATTAGCAATCCAAATGAGGTTGTTTCTCCTCACTGTTTGCTTAGCCTCTCCCTGGCTTTGGCTCCCAATTGGAGGGACTGAGGCAAAGGTTTAATATAGTCTATCAAGTGATTTGTGTTTAGACATCAAAATTAAAACGGAATCTTTGTCAAATATCAGATCCTTTTTCTTCTTCCGACCCCCCTTAAGACACGTGGCTATAACACTGTTTAAAAGTGATGAGGCAGTCTCAGAAGGGGACAGTGAATTTAGGCGCGGAACTGCCCCAGAAGTCAGCTGTGCTCCTGCAGTCCTTGGGCACTCCGGAGGGCTCCCCCCTGAGCAGTCTGCTTGCTCTATGCAGTCCCCAGGGTAGTGGCACAAGCACTAATACTCTAACCTGAACTTGGAAGTGGTTTTGATCCCATGTACTTTTAAAGCAAGTTCACGATATCGGGGAAAAAAAAATGCTGTTGCCTTGAAAAAGGTAGGTAGTTTGATAGAAGTGTATACTATTCATTAAGCAGCTTCTTTAATACTTAAATCCACTTTTGTTGATTAAAACAATCAAATTATGTGTTCATATTTTCTGTAGTCTAAATGTCTTGAACTTTGTTCTTGAATCAGTTTAGATTGTAACAGTTGTGCCAGGAGGTGCTTGTTAAATTTACTGCCTTGGGAGCTGACTCCACCTTTCCTTGCCTAAAATAAACTGACAAAGGAATATGAAAAGAGCTTCTCCCAAGCAGAAGTTTCTTAAGGGGGGCTAGGTATTATATTTTTCTTCCCTGCCACCTCAGTGTCTAAATAGCCTTCTCTACTACATTTAGGGCTGCTATTCTGAAGATTTAAAGAACACCCATACCATACTGAGAACAATCCTTTCTATGGATTGGGCTTTCACCATACTTAAAGGTGATATGAAGTGTTGTTAACGCACTGGAGTTTTTATTGCTTCATGATGACTAATAAAGCATTTACAAGGGTTCAAGCTGGTTTTCCCCCTAAAAGTTTTGATTTGTACAAAATACTAGGAAAACTAAATGCTTTTTCTTTGTCTTTGCTCAGCTCCCTGTTAGAAATCCCTGGTTTGTTTTTGCTTGTTTTTAAAATTGTTAATTGTAGGAGAGGAAAGGAGGTGCTGAACTTTTTTTTAAACCTATACATTGCTATGCCAGTATGTTAAACTTTAATGTTAGTAAGTTAAAGCCAAATAAGAAGTCTGAATACTTGGAGTCTACAACAAAGTCTCTTGGTTATTTTCTTCTGCAACTGTCTGGACAAGTTATTTTCTGTGTGTGCCTGAGTTTTCCCAATTTGAACATGTAGGTAATACATAGCAATTTGATTGCAATGCTGTCTTCAGCTAATAGTTGCAAAGTGTTTGGGGGAGAAGGAGCCGTGGATCTTGTGAGATGAAGGGTACAGCATTAACAGACTGGTGACATTGCTATATAGCATTATGATATCAAAGCCAATGCTGAAACCCTTCCTAGTGCTCATAAGCAGCAGTAGGAAGCATCAATAATACTTAGGTACTTATGGGAGGCAAGCAAACAGGAGGTATTTGAGGGCTGTGTTTGGTAAAATGCTATACCCGGTCTGATGCCGTGCTTGATGATGCAAAGGTGTAACGGACTGTTGCCTGATGATGTACAACTTACTTACTTGCATATTTTACCTGGTTGTATGTAAAATGTAATGCAACAGAGTCCTCAGAACTTTTTTTGTATGCCATAGCACAAGCTGTAGGCTGGTAAAAGGATATTTTGTTTAGTTCTTGAATTTAACTTTAGGGCAACCTGTGATCACCCTAGAACGTTAAGTATGTTGAAATAAGGGCTTCAGGGGTTTGGAGGAACAAATAAGGCTGAAAAAATTTTCTTTTCACAACAGTAAAGCCAATGTTTGTCACTGCTTTTCAAAATTTTCAGTACCAAAACATTTTAAGTCTAAGATTAATAAGAGGGAAGCAGACCAAAATGAAAGTTTGCCTAATTTCTTTTGGCCCCAACACAATAATTTGCTTACAAGGTTTTGTTACAAAAAAAAAAAAAAAGAAATCTACTAGGTACCAAGACTGAAAGCAGGGATTAAGAAGTTGTGCCTGTTCCTAGAAACCAGAGACTGTACTAGGTACTCTGTTTGGAGTTTCTGTAGACTTTTGAGTATTGCTGAAGATATTACAAGCAGCTAGAAGGTTCCTGCTTGCCTTGCTCTTATCACAAATAAGTCAGTCCTCAATCAATAAAGCGAGAGGTAATTACACTAGGCAGAAACAGATTACTTCAGTTTTCACCTTGCCTGAGCCGAGGCTATTCTGATAGCAATACATCTTTCTACTCTCTGCTAGTTACTTCAGATAACCTACCCAGGGTGTTCCCTTGTCAAAGAAAGAGAAATACTGGTTTTGCTGAAATAATATGTTGCTTATTTCCTTCCTGCTGCTTTCCTCAAAGGGGGATTTGTTTTAGGATCTCTCCCCCTTTGTGAAGGTGGTATCTACCTTGCTAATTCAAGGATCATAAGAGGGCATTCAAGTCAAAAGTCTCCTTGGCTTGTTCCAGATTACAGATCAGGAGGACAAGTAACATTAAATATATATGTTGAGGAATTACAAGAGAGAGTTTACTGCTTGTATTCTGTGAGAGACGCTAGCTCCTGGTTTGCGTAAGGACCATTTTTTTCTGGATAAAGGTTTTTTTTTAGGTGGGACCATATTGAGAAATTCCTTCCCCCCCAACCCCTGCCCCAAGACACACAATGGCAGGTCCTTTGTTTAGAAATCAAGGATATTTCAAAGTATAGCTTGCTGAAATGTTACTGAGTTGGTTTCAGTCTCGTGTGGCTGGCTAGAACTTTATGAGTGAGGCAAGGATAAGGCAATGTTTCATCAGCATTGCCTAGAACCCCAGTTCAGCTTCACAGAGGTGCAACCCCTTTGAATAGGTGGTTGTAAATTGTGTCAGCCCAACACAGTCCATCTGGAGCAAATGCATGAGTAGCAGAGCTCTGGAGTGCACTAGCCATACAGCTGTATCACTGCCACATCATATCCAAACTAGTAGAGAATACCATGAGGACCTGGCGGTATCTCCATACAGAGCTGTACTGCATCATGAGGAAGGGACTTTCTGAGAAGCAGTTATTGCTCTTGGACAGGAATCATTAGACTGAATTTAAGCATTCAGGAATACTATTTACTTGATTTAAACACAGAAATCTGTATTGCTTCAAAAGAAATTCAACTCAGAGCTGGGTTGAGATTCAACTCTTTTATTAAATATACAACTAAAATGCCTAAAATTAATAACATAAGCTCTAAGGCAGTGAAACAGCACGTTAAATAGCATGTAAGATATAAAAATGTATTTATACAATAGCAACTAGTGAAACTGTTCTTCCTACTTCTACAAAGAAAACAATCTTTCTGTATGTGTTTATCCACACATGTGGATTCTAGTGATAAAAACAGTGACAGTAGAATATTCATCAGAATAATTACCGTAAGCTATTGGTAACAGAATAGGTGGACACAGCATTAAGGACTAGAGTCACATCTTCAACCTCTTTGCCTCCTCTGAGAATGTTTTATGCATACCTACCCTTTAAAATTGACTGCATAAGACATCTCATGGGATTTTTTTTTTTTATTACCAATTTACCCAAGAACACATTTTAATAAAAGACATGTAGTTCTTGTTTTCACTTCTTTTAAAGATAATTAGCAAAGGGTAGTACTGCTGAAAGGTCAAATTTGTTTCATTTCAAGGAAACACTGTAACTCAGAAAAAACCCTTGATCATGTTGAGCATCTCATGAAGATGGAGATAGAAACAGTGAAGCTTCCAATAAGAGACTGTAGCTTCTGTGAAATCCAAAGGGTAAATGTTGGACAAAGAGAGGCATATAGAGGAAAGGAAAACAAGGAATCCAACAGCTGACGTTCAAGGCTAGCACAGTAAAAGTATAAAATGTAGTGGACTAATATCTTGATGAGACACTGCAATATACCAAAAGAAGTACCAAGTTTCCATAAAATAATTGTACTATGAAAAGGAATACTATTTGTACCCTGCAAAGTGAGACTTGCCAGCATGAGTCATTTTAACCAGGACATAGATACCATCTTCACTATCTGTGCAGTTTTGGGCAAGGCGATTTCCTAACTGGGAAATTCCTGACAATTTAGTGAGACTTCGTTGATGTAGAGAACCATGCTATCTTCATTCTCATGCCTCAGGGCACAGGATGCTCATCAGCTGAGCTCAAGAATACATTCTGTCATGCTATTCCCTCCCACTGCTGTTATATTGCACAACTAGGGGTGCTGTATTGAGAAATCCAACAACTGGCATAGGCTATTGCTGCTTCTCAGTATGGGGAGGATAAAGGCTGGTAGCCATGTGTGGGGAATCAGAGCACTTCTCAGGGAGGCCACCTTTCTTATTGTATAATTTGACTAACTACATCTCAAATAGAAGATTCAGTGCACTGAGGGCTTTGCAAACCCTTTTATTTTATAAGATACCTTCTAAAGTACTTTTCTGTCAGTGTAAAAATAAAGCAGACCTTATTTGAAGTTGCAGTGTAGTAACAGGGTGCATGGACCTATTGCTGAATTTTGCTCATTTAACAAATAATTTCCAAACAGCAGCAGCTACTTAAACTGACAGCAACCTCAGATGACTAAATGGCCCAAGTTTACCCAGAGAATTTCTCTTCATCTTAAACAACAGCAAAAAAGCCTCTGTGTTTTCGGTATTGAGTACAGGAGTAACTCTTTACAATGAAGATTTTAAGATTCAGAAACTATCAACTTCCTATGCCATGGCGCTGGGAGTTTTCAGCCGTGCTTACTCTGCAGCATTGGGAGAAACAATGGTCTCTGCTTAGCTGATTTAGTTTTATGATGTCTTTCTCAAAGCTACTGGGTTGTTACGTCTGCACCCATCAAATTTCGGGCAAGTCTGACAATAGGTCCAAAAGTTATTAACATACAGACAGCTAGTGAGTACAGGAGCCTCGTTTCTTAGGGAAGCAAGTTCAGAAAACATATCTTGACCTACTTACATATTATGGACATGTAAGCTTATACTCTCTTGACTTTTCTCATCTCTCTCTACACTTCTGCAGGCATTACAGTACATGTTTGGGTGTTAACAAGACAGACGTAGAACCGGTACACTTGAATAAGCTTTCAACATAAGCCCAAACTCCAGTGAGAAGGCCCAGGCATCAGACTTCATTGATTCTTCTGATAAAGGCAAGCTTTTTTCTCCATATTCTGTCAAGACGAAGATTTTTGCCAATGCAATTGACGGCATTACCAGACAGTATTAGACAAAAATAGCTAGATCTAACTTTGCCTGGTAAGACAGCAATCGGCAGGCACTCAGGCTAAAGGAAACCGCCAACATTAGAGGACTTTCTCCAGATCCAGGACTAAAAAGGTAGGGCAGGGAAAGGCTGAGGGCCTCTCCCTTAGACAAAGCAATAAGCAGTAAATATTTAACTTGAAATACTTGCTGATTATGAGGCAGTACAATTATGAAAACGTAACTGTTTCCAGTTCACTGGTATGTCGGTTTCAAAAAATTGTAGAGTTAACTTACCAACAGCTCTGTCCACTGCATCCATCTTGCTGTGAAATTGCTCACCATGCCTGCCTGCCGCAGCTCCGTCAATAGCAGCACAGCAAGACTGTGGATGCACGTGTTTCAGCTGCACTCTAAAGACTGTGCCCTCATCAATATTAAAACTCCTCTCAGTGAGATAGATAACTTTTTTAGAATTAAGTCTGATGCAGACCAGGCCTCAGACAGCATTTAAACCATCCTAAGAATCAGTACTGCCTGAGGAATTGCTCTCCTGTGAAACTGATTTAAGCAAGATGAAAATCAATAGGAGAAGGGGAGGGAGAGAAAGATATTGAGGCAGAAGGGGATTTTTCTGNAATTTCACGCCATTTCCTCAATCCCTTGTGAACCAGTTACTTATTAACACAGAGGCTAATCACCAAAGAACGCTTCTCTGCTTCTTCCTTCTCTCTCGTTTTCCTGAGAATTACAACCTGCAAGGGCAAACACAAAACTGAGCTTGTTCCAGTGAGTCGACCAGTGGAGTTAAAGCAGGCACAGTCAGCTCCTTTCAAGCTGTTCACATTGTAATGGAAACAAGTTTAAGTTATATACCCAGCGGTTCATTTTTCCTACTGTTCCTGTATTACCTAGTCGTTTTGGCAAGGAATCATATGCCCGGTTTACTGCAAAGTGTTGAAAAAACATTTAGAGATTTCCAGTGACAACGGCAGAGAATGCAGGATTTGCTTGTGTACCACTGTGTTGCTATACCAGTGAGGGAGGGGATAAACACGAAGTTGAAGATGTGGAAAATGTTTCGGTGCTGTGATTCAAACACATATCAATACTTGGAATCCATTTAAGGATCTGGGGCGAGGAGCATGTGGTCAGAGTGCGTGTGTAACATTGCCTTATATTTCTTACAGAAAGGAGCTGGAAACCAACAGGTACAATGCTGAAGAATCAGTACAAGGTCTGTGTACCATCCCACCTCAAGTTAGATCCCCAAGAGCACTAAAATTTTATGGTCTTTCAGAAGTGCAGGCAGTATGAACACTCCTTGTGTAAGGATGAATCTCAGTTTGCATAGTTGACAGCTAATGAGTTCTGACATGAATGCTTATACTCTACAGATAGACCAGGTTGTCTGCAAAGTACTGCCTCGGATTAATCTGTCAAGGACTAGAAAGGACCTGCAGGGTAAGCAAAGACTGACCCTGAATATGTACGTGCAGTTCAGGCAGGAGGCGTTAAATATCACTAGAGGAGGGCAGGTCTTGCACCTAATTTAGTCCCCAAATTTGGCCTGCACATACATGCTTTGGTTTAGATATGTGAGCGATCCCAGAATCTGCTAGCAGAATCAGATCCTTAACACAGGAAGCAATATTACCACTAGCAGTGCTGAAACTTGTGCTTTTTTACTAAAGCAGATGGAGCTGGATTATCTGGCTCAAATATAACATGATAGGTCACTAAGATAATACTCTTACAGTAAGAAGCACTTGCTCCTCTGTCACCCCAGGAAACTTGTTTAAATCTGACCTCTATGTCATTTGAGAGAAGTACTTATTTCCTTAAGGAGTCCCAGCTTCTAGTCAAAACCTCATCCATTCTCACATTCAGTGCAGTGGTGTACTTCCACATGAGTTGCTACACAGTTAGCATGAATTCTTGTGAGGCTCCTCTGGTTAGGTAGAGCAGGGTAAGCATTCAGCAGTTGTTCATTGCCTGGGTTAAATTCCTTTGTTTCTTAATGGAATGATTAGAGTGATTAACCCACCTGTTCTATAAGCTAAAAGCACTGCATATAGCAGGGCAGGTTATAAGGTTGCAAGTTCATAGGCCGTTCAACCATGGAGGCATAACTGAACTGTAATTGGGAAGAATGACCTTTACAACCAGTATCCTGCCCTAACCACCTTTCACAGCCAAGCGTGGCAACATTACAAGCAAATCTTTCAGCCTCCTGGACAAGGGCTGTGCCATGCAAACACATCACAGCTCTAACAACTGTTTGGAGAGAAGAAAGCATTAC
>WAAD01010449.1:0-11776 GCA_013389945.1 Fregata magnificens | reverse complement strand
ACGAGGGGTGTTCCCCAGGGCTCGGTTCTGGGGCCTGTCTTGTTTAATGTTTTCATCAATGATCTAGATGAGGGGATTGAGCGCACCCTCAGCAAGTTTGCAGATGACACCGAGTTGGGCAGGAGTGTCGATCTGCTCGAGGGTAGGAAGGCTCTGCAGAGGGATCTGGACAGGCTGGATCGATGGGCCGAGGCCAACTGTATGCGGTTTAACAAGGCCAAGTGCTGGGTCCTGCACTTTGGTCACAAGAACGCCATGCAACGCTTAACCCCAATGCTTATCCACTCTTTCAGTAAGAAATTTTTACTGATGTCCAATCTAAACCTCCCCTGATGCAACTTGAGGCCATTCCCTCTCGTCCTATCGCTAGTTACTTTGGAGAAGAGTCCAACACCCGCTTCACTACAACCTTCTTTCACGTACTTGTAGAGAGCAATGAGGTATCCCCCTCAGCCACCTTTCTTCCAGACTAAATAACTCCAGTTCCCTTAGCTGGTCCTCATAAGACTCGTTCTCTAGATTCTCCACCAGCTTTGTTGCCCTTCTTTGGACACGCTCCAGCACCTTAATGTCCTTCTTGTGCTGAGCGGCCCAAAACTGAACACACTATACGAGGTGCAGCCTCACCAGTGCCGAGTACAGGGGCACGATCACTTCTCTACTCCTGCTGGTCACACTATTCCTGATACAAGCCAGGATGCCATTGGCCTTCTTGGCCACCTGGGCACACTGCCAGCTCATGTTCAGCCAGCTGTTGACCAGCACCCCCCAGGTCCTTTTCCGCCGGGCAGCTTTCCAGCCACTCTTCCCCAAGCCCATAGTGTTGCATGGGGTTGTTGTGACCCAAGTGCAGGACCTGGCACTTAGCCTTGTTGAATCTCATGCAATTGGCCTCAGCCCATATATCCTAATTCTATCATTAACCTGAGTTTTCATTAATTTTTAGTTTTGTTCCCTCATTAAACATTCTTTAAGAGGATTTCACTTGAGTTAGAATATTTAAATTACTATGTAATAAATCTATTCTTTTAATGAGTTTATTTCTGTTTTAAGGTATTAATTAAAGCAGGTTGTGGAAGAGATAGATACAGTAAATGGATAAAGTAGTGTCCAGGCAAAAGGTTAAGGATTTGCTGTCATTATACGAAATGAAGTTCTTTCTGGAGACACCTCATTAATGGAAAAACCTTCCTCTCTTACATGCACCAACAAGAAGTTCATTACTCAGTGAACCTCTGCTTATCAGGGATTATTAGTTATTTTTTCTTTTAAGAGAGACTTTATCCTCTAGTAACTAACATATCCATGCCTGTGGTATAAGCTTGGCTTAGCAGTGTGAAATAGTCAGGGATTCAGATTGTTTAGCCAACAGATTTCCTCACTGGACAGAGTGGGAGGGTGGAAAAGTAAAGGACAACATCAGTGGAGAGACAGATGAACTTTCAAAGTGAAAAAAAAACTTGCAAATTTAATTCGCAGACTGGGAATGGAAATGTCATTGCCTCACTCAGAGGGTTAATCACTTTCTAATTTAAACTGGCAAATTTTATAATGACACTGTGAAATTAGCAGCATTTTATTGTGTTAATTATCTGCAGGACACTACATCATTACTTCTAATAAATGTAAATGAGATTGCCTCTCCTAGGACAATATAGAGGCAAGGTGAATTTTTATTGGCTATTTACTGGATTTGAGACAAATTGTTTCTTCCCCCCCACCATGTAAAGCACATTCAATATGGTTTGCTGTATTGCCTTGTTTTCTGTGCATTTTAGTCAATAAAGTATACAGGGGGATTTTAAAGGTCATTACAGCTCCTTGCTCATTTGAGCTAATTTTCACTTAAGGCAAGGCTGATGGTAAAAATCACATCAACTGTATTAGAACTAGGATGTAGGATTGTAGAGTCTAAGTATATCAATAATTAAATATTCAACTTTTTTCGACAGACTCAAAATGCCTTTGTCATGGCACAAGCATGTGCCTTTGTCAAAACAGACAAGAGAGTGCTTTTTCAGTAGGCCTGTCACTCAGTATGCTTGATGCTGCCATGCTAGGCAATGCAATGAATGACACAAGGCATTTACAAAACTTTACTAAGAAGCAAATGAGTGGAGTATTCTGCTTCGGCAGAAAACTCTTTTCAGCCAAAGACATATTAAACTATCAGACAACAGAAAATATAGGTTTCACACCCATAATGGGCAAAATTCACAAATGTGAAACTAGAGTCAGAGTCCCTTTCTGGATATACACTTTTTTTCACCCCAAAATATACATAGATTAATTATGGTAGTTAGGTGGTCTGGTATTCTTCTTTTTTTATATGTATCTTTGCCATTATATCAAGACCGATACTCCTAATCTCTGTATGTAAGGACTGAGTGTGTCAAAGGAAAGGCTAATATTTTCCAAGGCAGGATTTGTGAAGACGTTTCTGAACTTTTGAATGTTTATCTGGTCCTTCTGGCTACCACTATTTTCAATTTGTGTTGAGAATAGCTTGGGAAAAGAAATAAAATCGGAAACAAGAAATCTACCGGTCACAGAATGAGAGAGTGCATTGATGGCACAGCCCCTAAAAGAGTTTGGTGTATTTCTGGACCACAATCACTTCCCTCCAAATCGCTGTCTTTACGTGATGCCACTGAAACATGACTCCATAGGTTTGCCTGATTAGTTAGTAATCCTGCCTTGACACCCGTTGCACTCTGAGCAAAGCCACCTCTAAACATAGATGCTAAACAGCCTAAGACTTGAATCTGCTGTCTGCTGATGATACTCATGATTGCTTTATTGATTGCCTGTGATAATAATGGCTGGTCATTAATCTTTTGTGATCTCTCTCTTTTTAGGTGTCATTACATAGGTAAGCATTTCCTAAGTTGCCATGCTGTTTCGGATGGCCTCCTTGCACCTATCCAGATGGGTCATGGCTCACCGTACCCAGTTCCTCAGGAATAACCTCCTTAAGCCTTTTCCCCTTGAAAGCATCTGTAAGCAGTTGAAGGTCATGATTGTTCACTCGCAAGATCAATATACCATTAAATTGTGACAAAAAGCACTACCAGACTGTTCAGTCATACCCTCAATAATCCTGATAAAATGATGAGCTATTTTAACCTCACAGTGCCTGTTAACAGTTGCTTGAAAACCCATCCCAGTAAGAGAGCATTGAGATAAACTTTTTGGAAATTTTGCCTTTCAGATATTTTTGCCCTAAGCAATCCACCTGATTTGCTTTGCACCCTTGTCTGTATTGAATTAGAGTCACACAACACCACTCAAAATTGAGGTTGAGTATAAGGTTCAAAAGAAGCCATTTTGATAATATCTCCCAGTCCTGGGCTAACTTCTTGTTAGTTTGAGGCCTCCTGTAACTAAACTAGCCTCTTTTTACTAGGGAAGTGGTAACGAGTTTAGGCAACACCTGAAGATGTCTTGGAATAAAGAGGTTTTTTTGGTGAAGAAGAGGCTGCTAAGGGGAAAAATGCCATTACTTTGCTCAAGTGAAAAATCCTATTGTGGCTGACACAAAAGGAAATGCAAATAAGTTCCATTCATTATCTCTCCCCTTTACATCATACCAAAATATGGCATATTCGGCAAGATACTAGGCAGCCCACTGTCAATGCAGCTTTATTAAATAAGTCCCTAAAAGAGAAGACAAACACCTGAAAACTGTTTGATGTTCTGGCAGCTGAGGAAAAGCCCACTCCCTATCAGCTTTAGCCATCAGCCCTCCCTAGCCAGATTTCCCTTGATATGTTAATAGCCTAAATGTAGGAAAAGATGGGAAACAACAAAGCTTCAGGTCAATTAAGGTTTCCACTGATCTACTAGTGCATCATATGTAGTGAAGGAGTCTAAAATCTCCTGGCTGTATCCTAGATACTGTCTTAGGTACCTTAATTAGGAAAAGAGGCCCTGTTTTAATGGTACTAATAACCTCATCTAATTTATCTTCAGGTTTTTTAGAGGATAGGAAGAGGCAGAATTTAATTTCATTTGCACTTTCCTGACATTTCTAGTATTTCAAGTCATCAGTCTTTTACCCCACTACAATGCTAAGGTTTCCTGGAGCACGCAAGCCCCCCTGTTAGGTAGGGTACAGTTCCTGAGGAAGAAGGGAGAAGAAGGAAGTCTAAAATAGCCTTTTGCAATTCAATAAGCAGCAATACAACACTGAATTAAGAGATGGAATAAATACACTTCCCACTAACATGGAAGACAGTGTCACAAAAGGCACTGGAGCTGGCCACAAGCAGAGGGTCTGCAGCCTGTGCAGTCATACCTTGGGGAAGAGATTGATAGAATTTTGTAGTCTGAACTCTAACCAACACTGCAGCTCAATTTTTTTTTTTCTTCTTTTAATACACACCGACTCATCTAGCACTCAAATTGACAAATTAAGCCAGAAAGCAGCAACACACATGCCAAAAAGTTAAAATATTTATGATAATTATTATGCACTGCCATAGGGTTGATATGCCTAATGTACCTGCTGGGCTCTCAGTTCACTATACAAATCTTGTATTTAAAATTATTCATCCCAAGGATGCTTTATTTCTGCCTGTATAGTAGCCCTTATCCTCATTTCTGGTATTCTAAATTACGTTCTATTTTGCAAAGTCCTCTTGAAATCTCTCAACAGGATGTCAAGTCAAGTATCTGGCATTGGATTGTTTCTACAAGGAAAGCTTTGTCTACAAATATTAGCAATCAAATCGCGTAATAGTTTACAGCACTAGCCAATACTGCTTCGATGCGTGCATGAAGCAGTTTTAAAAGACTTATTTCTTGTTTACTTGTCCTTTCTTTCAATCAGCACAAGCAGCCAATTGTGAATAAGAACTTTAAAGTGTAAATTTATGCCATTCTTTATTTACACAAACAAGAGTATATAAAACTTGCCTAAAAAGAGAAAAATATTTATGCTTGCATTCGGAGAGCTGACACACCAGTTTAGCCAAACAAATTTTTTCATAAAGAAAACAAATAAGCCCTAAACTCTGTCCTTAGAGGATATTTCTGTAGGTCACAAGTAATGGAAAATGCAGTTTAAAAACCTGTGTAATCTTAACATAAGTGGTGGCATTGGCTAATATAAGAAAAAATTACTGCTTTGCATTCCTTAAAACTTAAGGCTTATTTTACAGGAAGCCTTACTGCACTAATACCTCTTAGTTAGGAAATGAAAATGTCCTGCTGTATCAGCAGTCTGTGGATACAGACAGTGATGCTACTTTGTACCATGCAGTCAAACCATAACACAACAGAGTCAGTACGCTTAAAGCCATATTGTCAGCACTTATTTTTCTGCAATCATGGGTCCTCCTTGTAGTTGTCCCATGTTTTATTGCAGATTTCTACAGTTGAGTCTTAGTCTCAAAAGGATGACACTTTCCATTAGGGTCTAAATTAAAAACAAAGAAATGAAATGGAAAATGGTGACGTACATTTAGTTGATAAACGAAACCCTCTTTTGCTCGGAACACATTTGTCCCACTACGAGTTCAAACAATATGGTGTTATGATACAAATATACTTTTGGTACAAGGACCCCACCTGGAGTACCACATCCAGCTCTGGAGTCCTCAGCACAGGAAAGACATGGACCTGTTGGAGCAGGTCCAGAGCAGGGCCACAAAAACGATTGGAGGGATGGAACACCTCTTGTATGAAGAAAGTCTGAGAGAGTTGGGGTTGTTCAGCCTGGAGAAGAGAAGTCTCCAGGGAGACCTACTGTGGCCTTTCAATACATAAAGGGAGCTTATAAGAGAGATGGGAACAGACTTTTTAGTAGGGCCTGTAGCGATGCGACAAGGGTTAATGGTTTTAAACTAAAAGACAGTAGATTTAGATTGGACATAAGGAAGAAATTTTTTATGATGAGGGTGGTGAGACACTGGAACAGGTTGCCCAGAGAAGTTCTGCACGCCCCTTCCCTGGAAGTGTTCAAGGCCAGGCTGGATGGGGCTTTGAGCAACCCGATCCAGTAGAAGGTATCCCTGCCCATGGCGGTGTTTGGACTAGATGACCTTTAAAGGTCCCTTCCAACCCAAACCATTCTATGATTCTATGATTCTATGTACAGCCTGCTAAAGCAGAATCAAATGATGCTTTGAATATATTTTATTAGCTCCACTATATCAAAGAACTCTGTGTATAGCCATGCCAACTAACTTTCATTTCCTCAAATAAGGGATTGGATGTTTGCATTATTTTTACTGGTTAGACTAAGAATTACATTCTAGCTCTAGCATAACAAGGCTGCTTGAGCTATGTTATTTGCTTACTGTCTCTGAACTGTGGCAAGGTCGTCCATCTCGCAAAGTGCAAAGCTCTGTCCTGTCCAACTGTAACTTCTCTGCTGAAAGCACACCATCACCCCATTTTTTTCTGTTTTTCTGGAGCTCAAGGTCATAGGTAAGGAGAAAGAATATTTGCTGCTGGTTCCCTTTTTTTTTTTGTCACCAGCTTTGTTCCTGCTGTTCTGCAATGGACAGGTAAGGGTCAGGTGAGGAAGCCTAATGTGCAATGGCTCTCCTCTACATCCTTTACCTCTCCTTCTAATGCAGAACAGGAGGATGCATAACTGGGTCATCTTTCTCCTCCTCCAAAGAAAAAGGATGCAGTGGCAACCGGAAAAAGTAGAGGAACATGAATTCTATAACAAACTTTTTTTTTTTTTTCAACTTCTTACCTAGACAAACAGCCAGCTAGGAAGATGACATGATACCACTGATGGCTAACTGAATGGAAATGGGTAGAAGTGTTTTTAGGACAATTTCTGGTAGACATGGTTTTATTCAATGATGTTGCTTTTTGGCTGAACAAATTCTCATTGAGCACTTTTTTAGCAGTAGGCAAACCTCAGACTCTTAAGGATTTTGCAGTACGTCTGAAAACATTTGATGTATGAGTGTCATTCAAAGTAGAGTCAGAGAAAACACTACACTATTTTTTTTGTTGTGTGCTTTGTTTCAAAAGTAAAAGGCGGGTTGATTCTATGTATTAGGATAGAAGCTTCCATACACTATCCTTCCAAAACTCAAAACTCTATAAATGTCTATTCTTGGTATACAGAGTATGTGTGTCTATGTTTGTGTGTTTGCTATGGAAAAAAATATAAAAAATACAAAAAGATACTGCATTTATTTTTTAGCCAAATATTCCCCAGCTTAATTTCTCATTCCATCAATTATCTCTTCATTTATATGTCAATTTTTTGCATAAGAAATGGTGCATGGGAGAAAAAAATTCTACAGTCATCAGTTGAGTACCAAACTATGCTTGCTTTTTTCCTTGAGGATAAGCAAAAAAAAAAAAAATCCCTTTTTTCAACTTCTTTTTTTAAAGAATTTAAAAGAATTAACATTTTATCTAGCATTGTACTCATCCGTAACTACAGCCTGCTAAAGATGCATCATTTCACAATCTCATCTGCATTGCTAAACAATATTTGAAACAGAGCATAGTTCCCTTGATATAAAATAACAGTATCAACCCCCCCAAACTGAGCAGTTTCTTGTTTCTGAAAGATTAAAATATTTATTACAGTAACCTAAAAATCTGCTGACTCAGTACTTGATTTGAATGCTGATTGGATGTCTAATGAGCTAAAAGTGCATCTTTGAAAATTGGCCATCTCTGAGGAAAGTAATTAACAAAAAAGATGTAGCTGTACATACATTAGCTAAGTGCAGAACCCTAACTGGATCGATGCTGCAACCGGGGAAATCTGCTGTGCGATAATATCACCGTGCTGTTCTCTATTCAGAAGTGCAAGGCCTGAGTATTAAAGTAGGTGGATATCATTGACAAGTGGCTGTGATCTAGCTCCTCACGGGCTTGTTCCCAGCCTGTCGAAAAACTACAGTGCCATGTGGCAAAAATTGACATGATTAGAGCTCTCTACTCAGCAGAGTGCCAGGTTGGAATAATAGTGATACATTAGAGATCAGGTCTGAGATTCATCTGCTGAATTGTGAAGAAAGGTTAGCCTGATGTCTGCTCTACCCTGTGTTATATATGGGTGAGTTCGGTTTAGTTAAAGTAAGAAATGATCCAAATAATCACCCCTTCCTTCAAGCCAAACAAACAGCATCTGAAGAAACATCCCTGTCACAAAAGAACAATCAGTTCCTAGCTTGCTCCCTCTGGAAAAACAGCAAAGTTGCTGAGTATGGGAATAAAATGATTTTTTTTAATAACGTACGTATGTATTGGGTTTGCATGGCAAGGTTTTGGCAGCAGGCTGGCTACAGGGGTGGCTTCTGTGAGAAGCTCCTAGAAGCTTCCCCATGTCTGACAGAGCCAATGCCAGCCGGCTCCCAGATGGACCCACCGCTGGCCAAACCTGAGCCCATCAGTGACGGTGGTAGCACCTCTGGGATAACATATTTAAGAAGGGGGAACAAAAACAACCTGCACAATTGCAGCTGGAGAGAGGAGTGAGAATATGTGAGCAGAACAACTCTGCAGACATGAAGGTCAGTGAAGAAGGAGGGGGAGGAGGTGCTCCAGGCACTGGAGCAGAGATTCCACTGCAGCCCATGGTGATGACCATGCTGAGGCAGGCTGTCTGCCTGCAGCCCGTGGAGGTCCATGTTGGACCACATATCCACCTGCAGCCGGTGGAGGACCCCATGCCAGAGCAGGCGGATGCACCCGAAGGAGACTGTGACCCTGTGGAGAGGAGCCCATGCTGGAGCACACTCCTGGCAGGACCTGGGGACCCATGGAGAGTGGAGCCCACGCTGGAGTAGGTTTGCTGGCAGAACTTGTGACCCCACAGGGGACCCATGCTGGAGCAGTCTGTTCCTGAAGGGCTGCACCCCATGGAAAGGACTCATGCTGGAGCAGTTCATGAAGAACTGTAGCCTGCGGGAAGGACTCATGTTGGAGAAGTTCATGGAGGACTGTCTCCCCTGGGAAGGACCCCACGCTGGAGCAGGGGAAGAGTGGAGGAGTCCTCCCCCTGAAGAGGTAGGAGTGGCAGAAACAATGTGTGATGAACTGATCATAACCCCCATTCCCCGTCCCCCTCTGCTGCTTGGGGTNTACAATCTTTCAGTTTACTCACTTTACATAGGAACCATGTCACTTCTCTAAAATGCAGCCATTTGGGGGCTTGAATGTAGTCACAGTACTACAGTCCATTGTTTTATCTATTAAATCTCTTCTTTTTGCTCTAGTCATTTTTGTTGCACTTCTCTGCATCTTTCCTCTTTCTGCTATTTCCTACGGGAGGTAAGGCAACCAGACAGAACATAGTTTTAAAAGAGAGGCCATATTGTCAGTTTATATAACATCATAATATTTTGCGATTTTTTTTCTTTACCCATTTCTCAATGCAGCCTAAAAGTTTGTTGGCATTTTTTAAACCTTTTTGAGTGGTTACATTCAGTTTAGAACTGCTCGATATTTAGCGGCTCAGGATTTTTTTTCCTTTCAGTATGTGTTGCCTTGTGAGTTTCTGTATCTACTGTTGTATTGACTAAATACATATGTCCAATCTAAAAAAAAGGCAGAAAACTTTAAGTGACTCCTTGAAGTTAGGCAGACGCCTTAAGCAAATGTTTTGGGAATGACTGTTAATCACCTGAATGAGAAAATATGTGTGCATAAATGAAAATGTTCATTATTTGTTGTTCACTGTTTTACTGTTTACTCTGTTGAGGGAGTAGAAAAAAATATTATAAGCTTCAGACACCTAGTAAAATATCACAAATAACAATTAGTCATATTAGAGTGTTCTCTTGAATCACTTAATAAATTGGAAATTATTCATCCAAACGATGTAAAAATATAAATATTTATTACAGCAGGCAAAACAAGGGTCTGATTGCAAGTTATTAATTGGGGTTTTTCTAGAATCACAAAAATGTTTCTCAAATAGATTGATGAGTTCTACTTTTACTTTTTTTCTTATTTGCTTCTTATTTCTCTCACTTGAAGTTTTAGTCTCAAATTTAAGCATTAGAAGAATAACAGATATAAATTTACAGCTAAATGTTCCAAAAATGTGTCCTAATTCCCTAAACCTCTGTTTCTTAACTCAGTATAACTGTCAGTGCTCATAACTTCTAGAAATCAGGTCTTACATGAATCACATGAAACACTACAGAAAACTTGGGCCTTTTCAACTTTATAACCTCAATACTGGAAGAAGTCTGGCAGAATCTAGCGAGAAAAGGGTTAGTGTAAAACGTGTACTAAAGAAAGGAATTGTTCAACATATTTCACTAGTGAAATTATTCCAACACATGTTTCTCTGAAATGGTTGAGGAAGGTGGATATTCAGACCACATCAGATGGAGGAGGCCATGTGAATACCAAATTGTGAGAACACTTTTTCCTTTTATGTTTTAATCATAGGAAATGCAACCTCAGACGTGAAATGAGAATGCAAACTAGCATAGTGAAGCACAACTAAATTGTGGCAAATCTGAAACCNAGGGAATTGAACAGGAAAAAAAAAAAAGACTATGAAGCAGTGAAATCAAAGTCTACCTTACAGAGACAAAAAGATACTGTATTAAATGAAAAAGAAATAGGGGTAAAAAACTGTGTAAGAAATAGGGGTGTCAGGTAAGGAAAAAGACTAAGGTGTCTATATTTGGATTTGAGAAGCATGACAAAGAAAATAACTATTGCTAGGAGAATATGTTCAAAGAATGCAGATAAATACTCAAAATATATGAGGGAAACTTTCATAGGGACAGGAATAGGGAAATGTCAAATAACTACAGTCTTCTATTTACACAGAAACCTGCATTGCAATTGCAGCTAAAGTGTTCTTGACTTTCTTTTCCAAATCAGTGTGCCTGTGTACGCGCATACGAGCATGTGACTGCACAAATCGCTTAAATGCAGAAAGCAGTGGAGCAGAACAGAGCAGCTGTTTAGAACTGCACAGCAAGGAGGCATGGCACTTTAGGACAGGAAGTAAAGGAGAATACGGTATCCAACTGAAGCTGCAGAAGGGATTTTATGTCAACAGAATGCAATTACCCAAACTGGAGTATTTCCAGGACAATAGAACTAGCATAAGGGGATAATCATTATTGCCTGAAATTGAATATAATAAAGGAATTAGTTAGACAGAGATAACTTGTTCAGAAAAGGGAACAAGATGAGATGGCAAAAGAAATTGGAAAGGGTTGTAAAAGGCATGATCTCCTAACAATGAGAGATTGCAGATATAAGCTAGGTCATACTGAGTAAAGCATATGAATCAAGCAGTTTTACAGACGTTAAAATGATTTGATCTTTTATACTCTAAAGAAGGGTAAGAATTAGGGCCAAACCTTTCTCTCTTCACTCATTCCATGAACTAAGGATGCATGAGAGAGAAAAACAGCATCTGGCTAATAAAAAAGATCTGATTCTTGCTATAGCTATGAATAATACATGGATATGTGACAGTAGACTTAGAGGCAGGATCTCTGCAAAACAACAACAAACTGTTAAAGTTTGTCATTAGATCTGGAGACAACCCCTGCTCACATCCTGAATATCCCTGTATGCATTTCAAAGAAATAATACACAGAGAGAAAAAAAAAGTTTAAGATTTAAATGTTTAAAAGATTAAATAATGCCCTTTTGCTTTTCTTTGCAACAGAGAAGCTAGGACTGACAACTATAAAAGCCAGAACCAAACCTGAAATGTACAGTTCCTTCATGTATCTCATAATTTTATTTCAATAGCTTTATCATTGGGTAAAACAGAGGCCCAATTTCTCAGCTGCTGTGACTCTCTGTAGCA
>WAAD01010448.1:86784-101082 GCA_013389945.1 Fregata magnificens | reverse complement strand
CGGCTCTCTTGGCTCCCCCTGAGGTCCCCCCGGTTTGGGAAACCCCCTGAGCACCGCACTGGAGCGCTCCGCTGCGGATCCTGCCGGCACCAGAGCTGCTCACCTCAGCAACAGTCACTCCAGACAGTGACACTAGCAGAACTGGCAGACATATTTTGCCTGAAGATCTCAACACACAAGTCCATTGTAATTTTTTTTTTTTTTTTTTAGTATAATATCAATGAGAGGAGGACAGAAAGTGTGCTTTATGCAACAGAAAGAGTACCTCCCAATTGACTGAGCTTGGGGACTCAGCCCATCTGGACCGATGTAGTTTTGCACGGTTCTGTGCAGCTCAGTGGGCTTGCCAGTCTCTTTAGATTCTGTGCTTTAGATAACAGGGATGATTTGCCACAGTGATGTTTGGCAACTGGTTAATCTCCAGAGATTTAGAAACAATGACTTTTTAGGTGGCACTTTTATTAGCTTGCTTACCCCCTTAAGCGGGTTTGAAGGTAGCTAATAGGCCTGGATTCTTTATTTAGCTAACCAAGAACTTCAGAGTTCTCTACTCTTCCTCTGTGCTTTCACAACTAAAAAGCCCAGGTTATGCCCTCACATGCACTGGGATCTCAGCTCTGCTGCATGCGAGTTCAACTCTGCCTTCTTTTGCAAGTAGGTCCTCAAAAGTCAGACACAATGAAGAAATAGCCCCATCCTCTGCTTAAAACATGCAAGCTGTGTAGGTTATAAAAAAGTAACTTTTTGAGTCAAAGCAGCTGATGCCAGGAGAAGAGCCTCTGTCCTGGTTTCAGCTGGAATAGAGTTAATTTTCTTCCTAGTAGCTGATATAGGGCTGTGTTTTGGATTTCGTATGAGAATAATGTTGATAACACACTAATATTTTAGTTGTTGCTAAGTAGTGCTTATAGTAACTCGAGGACTTTTTCAGCTTCCCGTGCTCTGCCAGGTGCACAAGAAGCTGAGAGGGGGCACAGCCAAGACAGCTGATCCAAACTGGCCAAAGGGATATTCCATATCATATGACGTCATGCTCAGTTTATAAACTGGGGGGAGTTGGCCGGGGAGAGTGATCGCTGCTCAGGGACTGGCTGGGCATCAGTTGGTGGGTGGTGAGCGGTTGCATCACTTGTTTTTCCTGGTTTTTTTTTTTTCCCCCTCTCTCTCTCTCATTGTTTTCCTTTTCATTACAATGATAATAATAATAATAATAATAATGATAGTAACTATTATTATTATATTTCAATTATTAAACTGTTCTTATCTCGACCCACAAGTTTCCTTGGTTTTGCTCTTCAGATTGTCTCCCCAATCCCACTGGGGGCGGGGGATGGTGAGCGAGCGGCTGTGTGGTGCTTGGTTGCCGACTGGGGCTAAACCACGACAGCCTCTTAGACCAGAAGAGGTAGAGAAGGGGCAAATGAACAAATGTGGGTAAACACATTGAAGAATATGGGCTGGCCCATGCTATTTTCCCTGCCACCTATGCTGTACAAGACGTATGTCCTGTTCCCAGGAACCAGGGCTCAGGAGTTTGTGGGAAGGTTTCAGCCGGGGCCGGGGGGTGGAAATCACAGCAAAGAGAAATATGTACTTCTGGGTGATTTTGCTGTCTTAGTCTCTTCTCTGAATGTACTCTGAATTGTTGTCCTGCTTATGGTAGCAGCAGCACTTGTCACCAATTGCTCAGTTCACCATCCTGTGGCTTGCTGTCCCCTCAGGCATGGTTCAGCCACAGAATGGCATCATCCTGGGCAAACTGAGAGCTGATTTTAATTTCTAACATCATGATTTATTCATTGTAGTATTGGACAGTAGTACAGACTGACAAGCCTGAAGCTTGCACCTTGTAGTGCCTTTTGAAGGCGGGTTTACCGGTTTCTATGCTCCCTCAGCTCGGCAGCCCCATTCACTGGGTTATACGCTCAGCCAGGCTAGCTGATGTGAATCATCAGCCAGTTTGGTGCTTTGCCTCTTGTTTCCTAAATCACAGTGCTTGCTGTTATGACAAATTCTAATACAGTGTCTTCTCACAGACCAAACATTATGCTGTCCTGGCAGCTTCCTTGGTGCAATTTCCTGATACAGGAATGCATGTAACTTTGGTAGGGAAGGACTTGCAGGACTGCAGGCAGTAGGTGGTGATTACCTCCAGAAAATTGAAGGACACATCATGGCAAGGGAAGACAAGGGCAGCAGATGTGCTGTGATGCTGAGGAAAACTGTGGCAGGATGAATAGCATTTGTTTGAGGTGCCGATAGCATCTATTCCAACCAGGGTATATTGGGTTATAGCTAGGGAGGGAAGGGAAGTACAGTCGAGGTCATTTATGCCATCAGATTTTGTATACAGGCTGTATAAAGTAGGGTTAATAGGACCTTTAAGCACTGTATCACTGCTGCCATTTCATCACAGTTCTACGTCCGAAAACTGGAAATTAAGACCTGTCTCTGTATTATCCCTGGGGTCAGTGCTGACATATTTGTTCTCTTTTAATTAGTCACAGCCAGCTCCAGGTTGGGTCAGGGGAGGCTGGAAGTGGGAATCTCAGCGTGAGCATTTAAATGCTGTCTTACTGCACGGGATAAACAGAAGGATCTCTCTGACTCTCTGAGCTCCGACACTGCATGGACTCTCCTAAGCATTAATTCCCAGTGCAGCATTTGCTACAAAGGGATACGCACACCATTAACTCTCAAAACCAGAACGGCAGTCTGGAACTGACAGCAGAACATGTGTGTACATTTATTTTTGGTTACAGAAAAGGTGGGCCAGGCAGGGCGTGGATAAGCTGCCCCTTCCCAAGGGGGAGGGCAAGGGCAGGGGAGCACATAAAAACTTAGATACTGAAATCCTCTGTGAATCTCTGTTGGGTGTAGCAGAGAGGGGACCAAGTGGAAATTGCCCTCTGTGCCTTCCTTTGCACAGAAATAAATTTCAAAAAGAAAAATTAAGTGCTACAGTGATTTGCAAGGATAAGTAGAATATGGCTTTGCTTAATGTCCTCATATAAACAACTAGAATAGTGATTTTGCTCCAATTGGCTGAAGAAGATCATGAACTATTGCAGTTATCTGAAAAGAACTGGCAAAGATTTCTTCATGTTTTTAAATAAATATGCTTTGACAGTGTTTGTGTCCATTTTATGTTTGCTTCCTATGAATATTCTGGCAGAAAAATTTCCTGGCAAGAATGTTCTTCAAAACAGTCGATATTTTAAGTATTAACTGATAACAGATTTGGAATCCCTGAAATTTGCGCCAAACACCTCATTCTCAGAGACATAATTATCCAGTAGAGGCACAGAAACACGATGTGACTAACACATTAAATCCAAACCAGTTTGATTTTGATTTTGATTCTTGAAAACCTACAAAAAGCTGCTCACAAACAACCTACTGTTTTTGGAAATTATCCTCAGAGTAAGTTAAAATGAAGAACAAGGTAGATAACATCATAGACTGTTCAAGGAGATTCATGAACAGGAAAGAAATGGACTAAATGCCCAAGTAAACTACTTAGGTTTTTATTGCTGGAAACTTAGTGATTTATGTCCCAATATGGTAGGTGTTTCAAAATTATTCTTCGTAGTGTTTACCAGAGAGGTTTTCACTTAAAACAAAGTGATGGTATAAATGAATGCAGGAAAAATAAAAATTAGGCCCCTACCACCATTTTAATGATGCTACTTTTTCATGTTCTTCAACAGTGACTTTTAAGCTAAACTTGTTCTACAGTTGTATTATCATTAAACCACCATATTGCTGTTATGCCACACGGTGCACTGAACAGTGCACACTCTCTGTTATGCATGCCCCGATCCTACCAGCTGTCCCACCATGGTCCTTGATTATCCTTCTAATATTTGGACTTGCAATCAGTTGTTCTATTTCCCTGGCCGTGTCCTTGACCCTTGCCGTAATGTATAGACATTACAATGGGTTTTCTTTGACCTTATGTGGCTTCAGTGTAGTTCTGTCATTAGCTCTGTCTTGTAACTGACTGCTGATCTCACAATAGCAATGCTTCCTTCCGTATACTGTTGATCATATTAGACCCTTCTTCCTCCTTCCCTGCCCCCTTTCTCTTTCTAACCTTTTTACTGTTTTTCTTGTTCTTCCTTTCTTGCGTATTAGAATAAGACTGCAGGAATGTCTCTGATCCTCTTATTTCTGTTTCTTATTTTACAACTCTTCTTGTCGAATTGGGCAGCCTTGACAACTGAAGAAAATAACGTCAGGTTAAGGCCGACTAACGAAGAGAGGCCTCTACATAATAATGCATCATGCCATTTGTCCCATAGAGGCTCTTTGGGACCCTCTACAATGTGGTCTCTCACACAGCATGCAGAACAAACAAGACACATGAGAAATAGGATTTTGAAAAGCAGGCAACTTGCATCCAAGCAAAGTAATTGAAGCTGCCAATTTCAATAAATAGATAAAGATTTGAAAACAATATTAGCTATATTTTTGCACACCCACATTCCATAAATGCAGACACCCACACACTTTATCATACATATTGCATGGTACTTTTCTGTCAAGTAGCCTGGAATTTAAAATAATAAGTGAGTTGATAGTTTATTTTAGGCTATATACATGCATATAGGAGGCTGGCTATTGAAACACTGCTCTTATCCAGCCACTCTGTAAATGCACTGATTAGCTGTGTACAATGCAGACAGCGACAGCATTGAACACTATCCATTTGAAGCAGCAGCCTACCTCATAGCAAAAATTGTGGGAGTGAGCTAATGCAGCTTTGGAATGGATAGCACAAGTTTGATGGTGTGACTTCTGTTCTGAAGATTATTCTGACTATTGAAGCTATTTGTGCTTTTCTGCAGGTTAAAAAAAGGACAAAAATTTTAAACAATATGTCAAGTCCAATTCCTGTTTGACTTCCTCTCTAAAAAAAGAAAACCAGTCCTTTCTGTTTTCAGTTGCACATGGTATTGCACACTTTGTTGTGAATTTACCCTCTCCTCATATTCCTGTGATGAGTTCTGTGTGATTTGGGCTGGGGGTGGAGGGGTTAGAGAAATAACCTGCAAAGAAAACTTTAGGTAAGCCAGCCAACATTGTGCTGTCCCACAGAAATCAATTCTGTGCCCCTTCTGCACAGGAAGAACCCTCGAAGGGCAGAAAAGGAGAAGTTTCTCCTGCTTTTCTCTTCCTCTCCAAAATGGCTTCTTGCCTTACTTGTTTTTGGCCACAAAATTAATTCATTCAGAGCCTGGCCTGCTGCCACATTGCAGGTAGGAAGAAGAGCTCAAATACTTCCTAATTGTCCTCAATTTAGCTCTGGTTCTCTTGTTGGAAGGCTTTTATTTCCATAGCTAATGTTACGGTTGGCTCAATTCTGCCCTGCATGCTAGTCCAAGGCTTCCACAGTCCACTGGGCATATCAAGCTTGATCCTGTGCCATTGCAGTCAATAGGAGTTTTGCCATCAAACGAGCTAGAAGCAGGAGGCAATCCATAATTAGTCAACTCTGACTGCTTGATGCAACTTGCTCTGTAATGGCCGCTGAATTATTATTCTTTGCTAATCTGTATCTGACTAAACGCTCTTGGCCACTGTATTCCTGAGCACTCACCCCTTTCCCAGAGAGGTTAATCAATTGGCAATTGCTGCTCCTTTATCTCAGAACGAGGGGATGGTATGAATAAAAGCCACAAAATATAAGCTAAATAAAAGGCCAAAAGAGCCAAAACCATGGACGGCTAATGTTGGGTGTCTACCACAGAGTCAGTAGCAGGGCTATCCACAAGCCTGAGTTTATCATGAGCAGCAGCAGCAGCAGCTCAAAATTCCTTCAGCACGCCTGCTACTGCAGCACTGTCTGATCACCTCCTGCCTGCATCGTGCCTGATTAACAGACAGCTGCCTCGGCCCTGTGCTCATGAAAGACTGTCCGAAAATTCATTTAAACCAAATGGGCACTCATTACTCTCAGAGTCCTCTCTTGGTGCAGCACAGTGTGACACTGGGACTATGTATTATTTGGTTTTAATCAACATTGCTGATATTTGAGAGAGAAGGAGAGAGCGAGGTTTCCACTGCAGCCTTTAATGTCGCTCTAGCAAGATGCTGTTATATGTTGGGCTGTGTCTCAGTATAGGTGCTTATTTGGCAGGCCCTGTCATCATCTACCTCCAAGATTATCATTTACGCTGCTGGAAAGACAACTTTATTGGACTAAATATTGGCATGTGTATGTGTGGCCCACACAGGTAAAGACTCTCCCCGGGCCGCATCGGTGTGTCTGAGTCACTGTGCGTGGGTGTAACAACTGCACTAGTTATTATTAATCTCTCTGAAACCTCTTTACAGTGATTAAGGGAGTACTGTATGAAAGCAGTCTGCTTTGTGGGCTCTCGCCAAGGAAGACCCACTAAGCAGATTTTGTTGGATCCTTCAGCCAAACTGCTCTTTTCTTGGCAACTGAAATGTGCATCAACATAGATATAATGTCAGTTTCCAGCGTTTTTTTAATGTACTTTATTCATATTTTTTGGACGCTACACAAACCACTGAAATCAAAGTACAGTACTTAACATAGCCAGTTACTTTTGTGATGTGCCAGTGTATATAAATAAACCTGAGCAGGAGACAAGAAGTCACATTTAAAAGATAGAAAGAAGGGAAAAGCATATGTGTTCTTGCTTCCAATCCCCTTTGCGTGAAGAAGGGACTTCAGCAAGGGTCTTTGGTATGAGATGAGTGGCAGGTATATGTTGGCAGGTGCTGGACCCCCCCAAACTGTGACCAGAACAGCTCAGCAAATTGCCAGGGATCTGCTCAGCTTTTTCTGCAAGCTGACTGCTAAGGGCTGGGCATTTCAGGAGCAGAAGAGCTGAGCTCTCGCTGAGTTAGCCATGAAGATGAGATCAAGTGGCAATGGCCTGCAGCTACATGGAAGGTCAGGTAACCCCCACTTTGGGTGAAAATAGTGATCACAGAGAAGGTTTTAGCCTCCGTATGTCACTAAACAGGGCTGGTAGCTAGTTTCCATGGCTGAGTCAGAGGGAGGGGGATTTGTATTCTCTAGAGGAAGACTGTAGTAGGTTTCACCTGACCCCAAATATTGTATTTTCTTTGAGCAGTGGTATCTTTCACTTCTGCTTACTCCTGTATATATATTTAAAAAAAAAGCTCCCCCTTTTACTCTCCCCCCATCCCCATTTCTGGCAATTGATCAAAGCCTGGCTTTACTATTCTGCTATGTGCCTCCTGACATCTTGTCCTCATACACTGGAAAGCGACTGTCTCTAAAGCAACTTTATGAGGCTAAGTAAAGCAGAGTAAAACAGCAGCAAACTGAAGTTTTTCCAGCTTAGTCTGTCCCAGGAGGGCTAGGCTGGGGAAAAACAAGGCACTGTGAAGGAAGCAAAAAATAAGAATAAAAAAGAAACCAGACAGTCTCATGAAGAGAGGAAAAAAAAAAGAATTTAACTTGAGGCAGAATGTCAAATAGATATTTGGAGTTCAGGGTGCTACACCAGCCTGACTATACTCAACTTTGACCACCTACAACAATTTTTATATCACCAGCTTTGTGTCATTAGAGTAATTAATGTTATGGTGATGTGTCATTTTCTCCTGTGTCACTGCACTCACTACACATCATATGGTTATCATTTCACCTTCTATTGCATTAAAGTACTTAACAGGAGACACTTCCTTTCTGACTTGATCTATTCTGTGCACGTGGGTTGTGTTTTGGGGTTTTTTTCCCCCATTTTCAGAGAGCAAGAGTTCCAATATGCCCAGGAGGCCTTTGAAACTCATTTCTTCCATCTATAAGGCCAACAAGCTTATCCTTAAGAAAACAGAAAAGAACAGACACACAGGACACCCTTTGCTAGCTTAATTTTGTGCCCCATGCAAAACATGTCATGTCCTTCTGCCTTCGCATACATAACCATAAAATGACACTGACTAAATGAACTTATTTACACACAGAGGGGTATTTGGCTGTATACAACTGTGCATCCTTGAGTGATTTTCAAAGAGGGCTACATAGTCAGAGTATCATCCTGCCTCTACAGCAGACAGAGGAACTATCCTTGCTTTACCAAGTTTGAAATGGTGCCAGTTATCCCATTTTAGTTTCATCTGTTCTGTTAATCTGCATCAAGAGGCTGCCTGATCATGACCTTGCCCCTCTCTAGTGCCCAGAGAGTGACGTACAGTCATAGCTGCAGCTCTGGTCCTTGCAATAGGAAGCAAGACAATGGTGGGCAAACGTCCTTTCTTCCCCTTAGGACCTCCGCAAAGGCTGGAAAGCGTAAGGTCTTTTACTGGGGCTTTGAACTGACTATATTTAGATGAAAGGCAATTTATAAACTTCAAATACTATTAAAGAAATAGGACAGTGAAGACTTGGCTGAAAGGAAAAAAAAATGCAAGTGTATGCATGAATGAAATCATAACACCCAACACCACCAGTCCTTGCTGGGTTGGCCCGTGTTAGTGGTGGTGGAGGAGGGGAAGTGTTAATGACCCCTTGACCTCCCCAGTAAATCCACACTTGAAAGGGAGGGGATCAAAATGTCTTAAAAATAATGTGCTGGAAACTGAGCGAGCTTAACATTTTCCTTATGCTGGGATGTCAGATGATTTTCCCAGCCCCTACATCGATTATAATTACTCCAGCAGGCCAAAACAGAAGCACAGGAGTGCCAGTATGCTAAGGTAAGACTGCTTGTAAAAAATTTTAGGTGTCTTGACTTGGCATGGCTTCCCCTTGCAGTCTTTGTCCAGGGACTTCTACGACACGTCTGAACTGCCTCCACAGATTATCGTCATCCTCCTCTCCATTTTGACCACTTCTCCATTTTGTGAGTGTGGGAGTGCATGAGCGTGTGAGCATCCCGGTGGAGGAAGCACCTTTCAGCTTTGCAGACCAGTTGTGCTGGGCTCAGTCAGCTCTTCTTCCTGCAAATGGAGTAAGAGTTCAATCAAATTCCTGGCTTTGCTTAGCAGCATGAAAAAAATTGTAAAAAGAGAAAACACAAGCATAGCTGTAACCCACCTGGTGAAAGGGGAGAAATATAAAACTCTACCAAGTAGTTCAAAAAATTTAAAAAGTTCAGTGTGGTAAAAGCAGAAGAGATAATAATCAGTATGCTAGAATGAGATGTGTTAACAATTACAGGGAAATATTTAATAAGATCCAACAAAAATAAAATCTGAAAGAGAAGTTCAAATTATCTAAACCCCGAATGAAAATCTTTTTGCATGTTATTAACAAATCTCTATGTGACATCGATAAAACCTTGTCTGATATTACAATAAATCTGAAGAGGAGATAGCATTACCCAAAAACATCAGCAATCTGCCTCTGTTCAGTCTTCCAGTAATGCAGTTATAAGTTCTGTGACTAACATGAATGAGTGAAGATTTTTACAGCCACCCTGTCTGCACAAGACACAACTGCAAGGAAATTGCCTTCTTATTCCAGAAAGACACCAAATTTAACTTGTAGCCATCAGAGAGCTGCCTGCAGAGACACATTTGTACTGGGGAAAAAAATAAAAAACTAAACCAGGCTCACATTTTTGGTTCACATCCACCACAGGAGCTTGGAGATGTCATTTACTACTTTATGTTACTTAGTACATGTAAATATATATATATTATTACTATTATATTGAATTATTATGTAATTACAAATGAGTGGTAATTTTGTCTGATTCCTTGAGGAACCCCTCCACTGCCATCCACTGAGTCTGAAACCAGCAGATGCTTCCTCCCCACGTTGGAGGCGGAATCAAATCTTGGTTGCCCTAAACATATTTCCAAGGTAGCGTCAACTACTCCAAAGCCTTATGAGGAATTCATAGCACCTGTTGGTTCCTTCCGCTGTATACGATGATTACATCAGCTTGTGGGCTGTTATGGCTCACTGGCTGGTACTTACTTAGAGGCAGTTTTGCCATCCCTAGTCACCTCAAATATCATCTCACTGTGTGAATAGTCTCCCTGCAGCAAAGCGACCACCTGTAGGCTCTGGAGCAGTGTTTGCAGCAACCTGGCATGATTTCGTCCTGGTGGGGGGCCTGAGCGCTCAGCCACTATGGATGCTAAGCAGCACACACAGAAGAGCGTACTTTCTGCTCAAAGTCTGGTTGCAGAGTCTGAACCAGGGAAGTCTGTGGGCTGCATTGTGAAAAAGGACTGTGCAGTGTGCCAACAGCTTTGGGAGACAAAACCAAAATGGGTTATATTTTATGCTGCTAACTTTTGAGTATGCTTTAAAAGCTGTTTTGTTAAATTAGTCTCACTTCCTATTTCTAGTGAGGTCAAAAATATTTTCAATAGAAGAGTAATCTTCCAAACAGAAAAGTTATTTATCCCTCTGATACTCTCGATCTATAAGGTGTTTGTATTTCTGAACAAGGCAATGTAATATACAACATGCCAGAAACAGTACACGTATCTCAGTAAGGCTGCAGGACAACAGGCTTCTGAATTCTTCGAAGCAACCTAGAGCTTGTGTTTAGGATGCTAAATATTTTTCCTGTTTGGAAACTCAGTATGTTTTGCTGTATGTGCAAGGGAGATGCGGGGCTGGAAATGGCTTAATTAGCCACATTTTTGACAAATAACCTTTGTCAACCATGGGGGGGTGGGGGGAAGAAAGAACCCAACACCCTAAAAACTAGCACTATTGTAAATTGTATATTTAGCAAAAATGAATAAGTAATTGTATCTCTCTCTGACAACCATCCATCTTCAATATTAGTCATCCTCAAAAAGTCGCATAGGAATTGGTTTATCTGAAAATCCTTTTAAGACCCTCTCTACTGTCCTCCCACATGAGAAGACTTGCCTCAATCTGCTATGCAAGTGCATCGCAGAGCAGCCTGCACTTGTGAGGAAATTGGAGAATATTACTTTAGTTTCTTTGTGTACTAACACCATTGCTTAGTGATATTCTTCAGTTTACCTGACACATACATCTCACCTCCACAAGAAATCAGATTACAGCAGGGCCTTACACATAATTTAAATAAAGCAAGAAACCCGCTTTAACTGAGCAAGATGGAGCCCCATTTGGATGGCATCCAAATGTCCCACAGACCGTAGGAAGCTGGAAAGAGTGTCTTAGGGCCAGTCACAGCAATCACTGAAAGAAGGACAGTGACCTCCCTGGAGCAGTGGGCTGTGTGTAGTCCAAAGGGCTCCAGCTCCATTGCCTCCCCTGCTGCCTGGTGAGGAGTGGACAAGAGCACCTCGTATGTATAGCAAAACATGATGGAGCTGATATTTTGGCTGCTGTGAGGACACACAAAGCATAAAGAGCCTCTTTGTGCCCAGTACAACAGTGCCCTGCTTCAAACCCCTTCCACCTTGCGCTCTTTCAATGCACAGTAGCTATGAAAAAATGTGGAGGATCCTGCAGGAGCTAAACACTTACCACTGCTGCTAGTCTGAGTTGTGAAAACAGGACTCTTTGTTTTCAACCTGAGGGAGACGCGGCTCTGCCATGGAAAAGAATTACAGGGAGACCTTTCCAGCTACAAAATTGTTAAAACTCCATAGGACTTCCAACTGTTCTTTTTTTTTTTTTTTTCTGAGGTCTGAATTTCCAGTTTTGCGCTCAGACCATCACTATAATCCTGTGTAATGGAATCTGTTCATGTCTCTTGGTCTCTTGCTGTGTTTCATTTGCAGCTGTATGGTGTACATAGCAATTAGCTGTGGATATACTTTTATCTGGTCTCTAGTCTTTAGCATGCTTTATTGTACTTCACATTCTCCATATGCCATAGAAAGTCAGTCAAAGTCCTAATCTCCTTACACAAAAAATAACTGAGCTGCGAAGCCTGATACTGGTATTAAAACACTTGATGGAATTTCTGTGCACTTGCACTTGCATGTGAGTGTGTGTGCCTGTGGGAGGAGGAGAGAGGGAAAACATTCTTTCAAATCCACCAATTCAGGAGAGCATACTCGTTAGTGCATTTAGCAAATATACTAAAATGGGTTGAAGAAATAAAGTTGGTTTGTATCTGCAAATTTCAGCTATCTTTTTCTGAAGGGGAGTTTTCATAATAAACATGCGTATTCTTCCACAGCAATGTAAGCAAACATCAGCAGATCCCCAGCCTTGTGTTAATTTTTGTGATACATTTTTGTGCCTTGTAAACAACTATTTATTGCCATGTTTATACCAGGAATGTGGGAACAGGGAACTGTGACCGATCAAAAATTTCAAAAATTAGGAAAAAATAAGGCTGGAATCTTAATAATGAAGACTATGGTCAACAGGATGACTTCCATGAACAAGGTTTTAGAGCAAAATATAACATTCAAACAGACACGCTCAGTTATTTGGATGAACTCCTGATCCCACCAAAGCAAGTAGCAAAACTAATTTCTTAATGTGTCATATGAAAGAAAAAAAGATTTCAGTACAGCTTCCTTGGGAAAAGAAATGTTTTAAAAAAAAAGGGTTTCAGTAAAAACATTTCTTTTTGGCAAAATTAAAATGTCTTACTTATAACACAAACTGAAAATATATGTCGTTTTGCTGGAACCCTAGCATTTTTTGTGTGTGATGATGGAGATAAATGTAATCAGCGAGGCAATTTCAATAAGAAGGAATGAAAAAGACATTTTACATCAAGCTCCCTTTCCATTGTCTCCCTTGACAGTAATTTCACAGTATCTTTATTTTGTGCCAACCTATGGCTGGGACTTCTCTTGAGGAACTTCAGCATCCGGAAAGGCTGAGGTTCCAGCATTGCCTTTGCCGCAATGAACCATCTACTTCATGACCTATGCATGTTACTAACAAGTCAGGAAGAAGATGAGGCCATGGAGGTGACTCCCTGGGTTCCTCATGAACGTGATGTTGAATGGAGGTGCCACAGCCAGAGGAACTCCTCCCTGACAGCCTTTGGGAGAGCAGCTCATCACATTCACAGTTTGATAGGCATTCCCATGCCATTTTCACCTCCCCATATAGATGCCACACACGTGTTGCTGGCTTTAAGTTTCACAACATCTCTGCAAAAGGAAAATGACTGTGCCACCTTTGCATTATAAAGGACAAACCAAAACACAGGACGGGCTGTAGGTACAATTTATTTGGCTAAAGGTAGCTATCCATAATATAGATGCCCACTATAAACATGGCCACCTTGAGGTGGCCAGAAAGAAGCAGTTCCCTCTGAGGGATATTTATCTCATCCTAAGATAGGAGTAAAGTAAGTCTGATGCACTGCACTCTTGACGTGTTCATTTCTGTTCATTTCTAGCTTCTGGAGGGAGACAGAAGCGACCATCTCAGATGCACAGTGTAGTCATCTGTGGTGAGGTGACATCATTTCCACCGTATGTGCCAAACTCTTACAGAAAGTTTGCACCCCAAGTGAGATTCGCATCCAGGTGTCCGAAGTCCCAGACTCAAGTTGACCAAAACCCAATCTTCATCCAGTACTGCTTGGCACAAGCATGAATGGGCCTCTGTGGGTGCAGTGTGGCATGTTAGGAAAAAGAAGGACAATGAGGGGTAGAGGGGAAAGTGGAGGATGCTATTTCAGCAGTAGGACTTCCCTCAGAGGTTCTTGGAAGCCTTTGCCCAGGGGAAATGGATGTCTCCTTTTTCAGCCTCACCCACAGCAGAATTCAACGTGTGCAACCTGGAAGCCAGGGTGAGTCTCCAGTAACACTTCCTACAAAGGAAGAGGAGAGCCTTGAAAGCCTCCTGGCCGTTATCGCAGAAGCTTTGTTTCAAAAATAGAGAGCCGAAGAAAATCAGGGAACTAATATTTAAAGGTCTTTCTTTGGGCCTCTCTCCTGTCTCTGCAGCCCTTTTAACAAAATGGGTGGTGAGAGTTTGTGGCAGGAAGTTTGCACTGGGCACAGCCCTGCTTCCCCTAGCAGCATGGCCAGACAGGAGGGATCATAGAATCATAGAATCATAGAATCATTAGGTTGGAAAAGACCTCTAAGATCATCAAGTCCAACCATCAACTAACACCACCATGACTCCTAAACTAGCCCCTGGAGTGCCACGTCTACACCTTTTTTGAACGCCTCCAGGGTAGACGACTCCACCACCTCTCTGGGCAGCCTGTTCCAATGCCTAACCACTCTTTCAGTAAAGAAATTCTTCCTAATGTCCAATCTAAACCTCCCCTGACGCAACTTGAAGCCATTTCCTCTCGTCCTATCGCTAGTTTCTTGGGAGAAGAGTCCAGCACCCGCTTCCCTACAACCTCCCTTCAGGTAGTTGTAGAGAGCGATAAGGTCTCCCCTCAGCCTCCTCTTCTCCAG
>WAAD01010448.1:41059-75943 GCA_013389945.1 Fregata magnificens | reverse complement strand
TTGGCAAGCTCCTCCGCCAGCTCCCTCAGCACTCTCGGGTGGATCCCATCCGGCCCCATAGACTTGTGAGCGTCCAGGTGGCGCAGCAGGTCGCTGACCGCTTCCTCCCGGACTGTGGGGGGTTTCTTCTGCTCACGGTCCCTGTCTTCCACCTCAGTGGTATATGTGCACTTTCATTAAAAAAAAAAACAACAAAAACCACAGAAGAAAGTAAGTGTGGTTTTGTTGTTCAGTGTGAGCTATGATTTTCCTTCGTTATGGGTTATGGCAGCAAATTTAAATAGAAGCCCTTCTGACCTCAAAAGGAAACTAAAATGACAGCAACTGAAAGTTCTTCTGGTTTCAGGTGCATCAGTGACCTCAGTCCAACTTGTCTGGGGCTCGATATTTTTGCTCACTGAATTCAGTGGTTAAAACCCTTTAGATTTCGTGGCATAGAACCAGACATTCAGCAGAAACACTTACCACTGTCTGTCTCTGCCTTCCACAGCACCTAGTGTTGTGGTACTCTACAAAACACAAGGTGTTTTATTTCCCTCCTACCCCAACCACACATAAATAACAGGGCATTTTGGCTGTTCTGGCACTGTCCTTTTCTCATGAGCATCAGCCTGGGTCGTAAGTGGGATTCATTTCATGTTACCGCAGCTGTAGAAAAAGTAAGGAGGTATTACGCATGGTATTTGGGTTTGCTCCTTTGGGAGGGCAGAACTTTGTGTTTTAAGCTGACTTCCAAATGGCTGGGATTCAGTAACCTCTGGAGCTGCCTTTTGTGCTGGTGCCTCACTGTAGAGGAGCCTGAGAGATCAGTGTAGACCAGACATCTAACTTTTTGACAGCTGTGACTAGTGGAGATGAATCCCGCTGTAGATAACATCCTCTGTTGTTTTTATTAGTCAGGGCTAGTTCCAAGTCACTTCAGCACACTGTTCTTGCTCACTCTGTTTTTTGTCCTGCACCCCAGTCACAGCCAAGTGCCTCACAAGAAACTCAGCCCTCAGAACTTCAAAGCCGTGTCTTCACCCTCAGAAAATTGCACTTGTGTGTATTTCACTGTTATCCTTTTCTTACTCCTCATTAAAAAAAAATGTGTTGTCAGGGTTAATTCTGCACGTGGCACATTCTCTCTGCAGTTCTATATTGCATTTTCATAGTTAGATTTTGCTGCCTGCACTAACTGAAGACTGTTAAAACCATAAAGTGCTTCAAAACAAGGTGTCAAAAAGAAAGCTTTCTTCCAAGTATCCCCCTTGCTGCTGGCAACCGTTACTTGCAGTTACAAAGTAGATCATTTAAACCTTGTGTAGCTGTCTCCCACATTTCTAAAGCATCTCCTTCCTTATGGAGCTTTAGCTTTAGCTGTCCTATTTTTTCACTCAGGGTATTTTCTTCATGTTACTCCTGTTAACATATCTTGTTAAGAAATCACTCAGGGCTGAGGCATCTGACAGAGGTCTGCTGCTGTCAGCGCCTGTGTCCTAACTGATCCGCACTGGGTTACAAGAGTTGCATGAGCTTCTGTGACACAGCACAGCCACCAGCAGCCACCAGCAGCCAAGGTCTTCCCGATCTCTGGCTTGTTAGTCATGGGTACGCCAAGGACTGCAATATATATTTTTTGAAGCTGGTATTACCAAGTAGCAGCTGGTATGTTCCCTGAACCGACACTTTCAGTTTCGTTCTGGTATATTATGTGCTTATTAAATATTTCGGTGCAGATGTCACAGTGGGTAACTAGAAGATGAGATGGATGTTGAGACCAAACTATTTGAAATAGCACCCACCCCTCTGCACAGGGCTGAGCTGCTCTGTCCGCACTGCAGTCCTTGGTCCCCTGTTTATCTGGACTGGGGAACTTATTGCAGGATGTTGTGGCTCCCTCTCCACTCCACCCAATTGTTNTTTTTTTTTTTTTTTTTTTAAAGAGGCAACAGGAGGATAACAAGTACTTAGGTCTTGTCATGACATTCAGGGAGAGAGGAATCAGGCTACAACCCAAGAATGGGGTGTTTGGGTGAAAAGTTATCTGTCCTATGGTGTAAACAACATCATTGTTGGGAGTAAATAGACACACTGTTACCGAGTTAGTCTTGTGACTATTTAGAATACAAAACTTTTGAGTTTCTAATACTTGTTATGTGATGCAAATTCAGAATGATTCTGTTGACCTCCGTTCTGGGGGTCACTGTCAGATGCTGATTTTAAATACAATTGTAGCTTTTTGACAACTTAGGGATAAATCTTATGCTGGCAGAACTGACGGGTTTACACAGAGTGGTGTAAATTATTTTGGTTTACTGCCAATGAATGATGTACAGCAAACCTTAATTGTTATTCTAATCAGGTTGCAGTACATTTGGTGTATAAATCCAGTCCTCCATTTACACCACAGCATACATCATTGCTACAATTGTCCTCATGCGTGTGCGTATTTATATTTATAAATACGTAGGCACTCAAACTATATATACATGTATATTTACATATACACATAAAAACTGTCTTTGACACACACAAATGTATACATAAGTGTATACACACAAGCATATATACATAAAAATCTGTGAGCTGTTGTGACCTACAATAAAGAATTACGAATTGGATAGAGGATAAATGCAATTTTCTTTTTTTTCTTTTTCTTCTAGAATGGGTTACACATCCTGTGAATGGAGCTTAAGTAAAGCATAATTTACAGCACAGAAAGGAAATGGTTTTGATGTTTATGAATCACTACTGTCAAATTTATACAAGTAAAATACAGTACAGTGGATATATATACACAGCAGCCCCCTTCATGTTTAAAACATTCTAGAGAGCTTAACAAGTGATAACCTAAGATAAAGCTGCTGTTGGGTCAAAGAATGAATTAAACTGTTGCCTTTAGTCTTGACATGAAAGCATTTACAGAGCCAATGTTCTAAATCTTTGCTGGCAGAATATTCAGAGGTGGAAAACGAAAGAGCACTTAAGATGCACAGGCTCTTTCAGCTATGGATTTATAATGATATTCCTGTAGAGCATTTGTAGAACACAAAACCTGACTTGGGCAGTAAGGAAGTAATACCTCAGCTGGATATGTAGGGCCTGGAGATTAGATGAGCACCTGGAAACCCTTTAAGAGCTAACAAAAGCCTGAAAATAAATCACCTTCGGGGGGACCGGCAGCAATAGCAGCTGACTTGGTGACCCTTCCCTCCCCCTCGCTGCTTTCTTAAATTTATACAACACCGAGTTTTTTCTTGCTTACATTTTGCAGGTACACTTCATCTTTATGCAACTGCCAGGCTGAAAGCTCCTAAATGGGTATCACTGGCACAATGGCTACAAACATACTTTGTCCAGGAAACAACTTCCCTTTTATCCTGAGTGAATCAGCACAAAGCCGGGGCAAGGGGAATTCACCCTCTGTGGCCAGTCACTGAATTTGGCTGACCAGTTTGTTGTGTTGCTTTTATGATGTGGATACCTGTCAGCCAAGATTCAGAGAATTGGTAAGATCTGGGTGGATGCTCCTTCCCATACAGCATCGTAAAGCTGACGGACAGCTATGACTTGCAGTTGTTCCTCAACTAATTCTAACTCAATCCAGCTCTCCATCATAGTCTTGGTCTATTACGTTGTATTGGAGTGAACCATTTGTCCCTTCTTGAACCCCAAAATGTGCTTGTAAATAAATTGCATTCACTTTTGAAAACCACTGGTTCATTTTAAAAAAGCCTCCAGGAAAGCCAAGGGGCTAACAACAAAGATAAAACTGAGGATATTTAGAAGTAGCCAAGACTCAGGTCCCAGACAGAAGCCTTTCGTCATTACAAATTTTCATGTAACATGCAGTAGACAGAGCCATAGACTAAATTGTCTTTGACCCAAATTTTATTTTGTCGTTATGTCCTGCCATTTTGAAACAATGTGTTTCAGGAGAATTCTAATAAAGAGCGAAAGTGCCTGAAATTGGAAGAAAGTGGATTTTAAGTGCTATCCAAATCTCCCTTGCTGCCCACACTCCATCAGTGTCTTGCATTTTGTTTTCCTTCCCGTAAGCTCTACAGATGCCCAGGATTCTGTTTTCCTGACTACATAAAAACACCCTCTGTCTGAGCATCTCCAATCTAATAAGAGTCTAAAAACTATGCAGACAAATACTTGCCTGAGAGTACACCTCAGCCGCAGGGACAGGATCAGACACCACACAAAAGGGACAAGCACCTGTATTTCCTACGAGAGCCTGCTGGTTAGAAAGTGGCAGGCACAGGGTCTGTGCCCTCTGCAGCCTGCCAGGGTTCAAGCACATGTCTCCACAATGTGGAAGGGGTCCTAACCTTAGCAAGACAGGCTAGCCTAAGCAGAGGCTCTCTCCACTGGGCTTACTGCATCTGCGTGGGAAAAAGAATAAAGAAATTGTAGGATGAGAGTCAAATGAAACGCAAGCAGGGCTCAAGCAATTAGGGCACTCACCTGCACTCCTGGAGATATCGGGAGTTCAGGCCCCCGCACACCAAGGATGACAACATACCTGCTACCTTCGAACAAAAAATTGAATTTCACAAATCCATTCCTTTGTGTAGTCCCTGTTTATATCCCCAGATCTATGTAAGGTGCAATAGCACCTTTACTCAAGGCACCGTTTCATTTTACATTTGTACATGCCTTTTAGAGGGATTACCTGAAGAGCAGGTGCTTGCCAAGGGACTGGCAGCTGATTGCGGTAACTCATTAGCACTGTACGGCGAAGGGGATGCACCGCACAGCTCATGCCAAGGAGCTCACCTCTCGGCTGTGTGAGAGAACGCCCCTCCGCAGTCACGGTGCTGAATGTCTCTGTATGTAAAAACTGCTTAAAAGGCTGCTGCTAATATGTACTAGAGGTTAATTCCAGAAGTCAGGAAAGCTGGTGTTTTGTGTGAAAACAAACACGATATATGTTTGTACTGGAAGCTGTAAACAAGGAGGCATGCTGGGTAGGTAGCCTCAAGCTAGCAGAATTTTTTAAAAATTCTGAGACTTGTCTTTACATTATTTATAGGCTGGAGAAGATTCATTGTTTGTGAAACTACAGGCAGCCCTTGTGCTACATCTATTGACACAGTGAAACCTTCTTGGATTGAAATTTGCTTTGATATCCTGTAGAGATTTCTTCCTAAAGTCTGAGTTTCTTAAATACGCTGCGCTCAAGCTCGCCCCTTCCCTCACATGCACGCTCTCTCGCTGCGTCTCGTACATTGCCTACAACACTTCCCACTGAACTGAACCCCATGTGGTGGGAGAGAATTATCAAGGGTGTATGGTATCTTTAAAGAGCGAATTAGTAAAACGTTGATTCTTATTAACTCAAATAAAAGCAAATTCCTTGAAGGCGTTGTTAGAAAACAGTGAAATAACTGTTATGTACACAAAGTTGGTGTGTTCTCTGCAGAACCCAGCATGACATAAAGATGCTACTTTTATAATATTATCAGAAAGCAGGGAACAAAGCAAGAAAGAGTACTGAAAGACTAATTCCTCCCCCAGCAAAATAAGACAAAACACTGTGCCCTAAGAGAATAGTCTGTACTCATTGCCATCCTTTATCCTCCGTGGCAATGTGAAAGCAGACAGCAAAGTCTCAGTGGGCCAAATTCCATTGCATGTAACCCCTCTGAAGTCCAAGATAGCACACCAGAGATTAACACAGCCCGTACCAGACTCAAAACCAGTTTTGCATTTTATTTATTGGTATTTATTGAACTGCAGTAGCCCCTAGAGGCTCTCAGTAGGACTGCTGTCCCATTATGCTCCAAGAGCTAACAGGAAAGGACAATGATGGGACACTTGGGCACTGACTTTGATTTCACCGGGGTCCGGCACAAGCTCAGAAGTCTTCTTCTGTACTTCCTTTCCAGAGATCAGCTTCCTGTCCTCTTTTTGTATGTGTGAGAGTGAGATCCTCTGATAGAAGACCCCCAAAGTTGGTGGGATTACTACTACACAGAGCTTGCTGTTGTCTCATCCTCACCTGTTGCAAGCAATAGCCCATTTACCAGAGAGAAACAATGTCCCTGCCATGTCGTAGTTGGTCTTCACAACAGAGATCTTCTATTAGTCAGTCTCAAGAGATCCAGAGGAAAAACAAAAAAAAAGAAAAAAGTCAAAGTTAGCAGTACAGCTGTCAGAAAAGCACTGGGATAGTCAAGTAGGAGCTCCAGTCATTCCCCCTGGACTGGAAAGAATGATGTCTTGTCATGTAGAGCTGTTAAGAGAAAAGTAATTAAAAGCTAAGAAAAAAAAATAAAAGGAGACCCGTAGGAGTACCCCATCTAAAACAGATGTTTTAAATTGCTAAAGACTGCTTTTTCTTCATTTGGGGAAACGGGGAAAACTCGCCCTTTTTTTTTTTTTTTCTTCTTTTCCCTAGCCGAAGTCTTCAAGCTATAACATTGCCAGAGAAAGTAGCTTTACTACTAAATAAGTTTTATACAATATGAAGATATCACTACATACTGCAGGGACAGGCAAAGGATAGAAGTAAATATAACAGTAATGCTGGACCCCTACCCATTAAAAATATAGGAAAACAGCTTCTGGTGCAGCTGGCACTGGCTAATAGGCAGTTTAACTTGCTCAGCACACTGTTGAGTCCTAAATCCATTTTGTGCACCACTGCAAGTGGTCTGAATATGGCTCTTCTGTCTGTGGTATCCTGACACGTGTTGTGTAAGTAACATTTTCTTTTTGTACTGGGTTTCTTTTAAGGATCCTAAATTGTTTTGCAAACTTTATAAAGCTCTTAAAGGTCTTGCAAAATGAGTAAATATATTTTAAATTAATTACAATGCAATCGTTGAAGGCATCATTACTTCCATCACTGAGATTCATCCCGGAGGTGGATGTGCTGTAATATGTTTGTAATCCAGAGGAGCTTTGACATTCCAGAGCAACACTACTCAATCATTTGGGAAAGGATGTGCACGTCAAAATCACTTGTATTGAAAGGACAGCAAAGAAGGCTCTTGTTTTCAGAAGATAATCTTAAAAACTAAAAATGACCTGCAACAACAAGTCTTTCTGACTAGTCCAATTTGTCTGAAACAATCAAGGGATCTTGGCAAGAATCTTAATTTTCTCCATAATCTGAAGACTGAGCCTTTTAGCACATGGCTGTGTCCTGATCCAAAGGGATTAGGGCTTCCTAGTCACCTGCCAACATCAGTTCTGCAGAGTTTTCCTCAGTGACTTCTTCTGTTGCATTTCTTTGCCTATCAATACCTACTGAAGCTGTATGGAGCTCATGCCTCAAGATATTCTGTTATGGCAATGTAGCGCCAATTCCTCTGCTGGCTGTGACATGAGGTCCTCAGAGGGAGATGTAGAAAGCATGTCTTTGTATCTGTTTTTCTCAGTAGCAAGCCAAGACTGGTTTCTGCTCCTCAAAGATAAGTAGTGAAAGGAGAGGATGTGACAAACAAGAATGGGAAGCAAAAATCATCCAAGCACATCCATGGGAAGGTCGTAGTTAATGAGAAAGTGTGAAGAAAAGGACGTGAAGAGTACAGTCTGACTGAGCAGTGTTTGTTAGTGCATCACTGCCGCAGGCCCGATAGACGCCTAGGAGATTAAGGAGACAGGATATAAAGCAATCATGACTGCTTTTTCTGTAGCTTTCTTTTTCTTTTGGTTAAAGAAACCCAAATGAACTCACTATTCACCAATTTAGCTCTCTAGTAGAGGCTGTGGTCTGCCTTGAGTGGGCAGGGACGCCAGGGGTCCCCTGGGGACTCCTCCCCAGGTACCTGCATAGCTCCCAGCACCAAATTCAGCCCAGCAGTGAGGGGGAGGCAGGAACCCCCGCCTGTCTGCTGGGGGCCCTGACCATCCTGCTAGATGTGGAAGGGACCACACACACTGCCTGGCAAGGACGCTCGTTGCGTATGTGTTGTACAAAGCCCACTGCATGCTCAATGACCCAATTTCATACCTTGAACCACTGGGCTCAGCCAGGCTTCTGTTCTTGCTGGGAATATGATCATTCAGCTCTTCCTCAGGTCTGACCTAAAGACCACCTAGACAACAGTAGGGGCTTTAAGGCCGGAAATCCTCATAGGTTTCACTTATATATGAACTGGAACAGAATAAAAGATAACACAGAAGGGAAGCTGTACAAATAATCATTTCTCACGTCAATGTGTGCAAAGGGTGGTATTAATAGCATGCCTAATATTTTTGCTAGTTCAGAAAAGATGCTCTGGAGTGCTGTTACTAATGACAGTGCTGCATTGTTATGTAGATGAAGCTTCAGGCCAAAAAGATGAGTGGTGCAGTTCATACTACTTCCTTTTAGCCCCCCTATAGGGCTGACTTTTTTTTTATCCTTTAGACCCAGGATGATTGGGGCTACCCTTCTGCCTGGTATGACCAATATAAGTTTAGCAACAGCAGTCACAATGTACTTAGGGATGTAGGGACAACATTAGGATCGAGACTCTCTGGATCCTTTCTCATGTGGTTCCCACAGAAGGAAATCTGGCTTGACATAGTTTTTGCATGTAAACTGAGCAAAACCTAAATATTGCAGTTCTACCCCCACCACTACCCTAATACCTCCACTGGGCTTCATAAATATAGTTCTTTCACAGAGATGCTGTCAATGGGAGCAGAAACCATTTTCTTCAGTGTGTGCTTAGAACTAGCCAAGAACTAACCAAAAGAAATACCCCGACCAGTTGGTGAGCACTTGGGATCTGCATATTTTCCAGCTCAGAGGGAATTCACAGGGCTCCAAAACCGTGCCACAATTGATTTGGTGGGCCACTGCAACTTGAAGTTGAGAGCAGCACGCAGTATGTATTCATAAATATGTGTTTTCCTTGAGAGTTTAAATTTTCCTTCATCTCAGGCTGTGTAGCTAGTTTGCACAATGCAATTAGCAGAATTTGTTGCTGCAATAGGAGTTTGCAGTAGTGGTTCAATCAGGACATGCGAGCCACAATCGAATCTAATTAATTTTTTCCTAGCTCTTTGGACTCCTCAATGTCAGTGTGAGTAAAGGATTGTAAAAATCCATTTTTTTGTCACTAAAGTAAAATCTCTGCCTATGAATACGTACACGAAGCACCCCTGTTGTAAAAGCAGCAGCCATTTTACATTGTCACTTCTAGAAAAGAATTTGACTTCCCAGAGTGAGAGAATGCAACACAGGACGATCGTGGATTTTATTCTGGCTAGTGTCTTCAGTAATAAAGTAGTGGGTGTAATCCTTAGAGGTTCTGCCATTTTAATCACAGTGGTAGAGTGGTACGACTATGTGTAGGCAAGCGATAAAATAAATTTTGAGAGCCTGTTCTGAGCTACAGCATTCCTATGTTCTCGCTTTATACTTTTTTTTGCAACCTCCATGAATTAGGATGAGTTATAATCTAATGTTAACTTAGATGAAGGCACAGTTTGCAAGCGGTGCATGCAGAGAGGGATCTGTATATTTTGGGAGGGTGCTCTGTAGCTCAGATCCATTCCTTCACTTCTGACTTGTAAATAGCAAAACTATTTGCTATTCAGTTTTCAAAGACAGCAGAAAGTGTCGGCCTGTCACACTCTGTAAGTCAGCTGTCAATAGGAACTTCTGAAACAGCCCATCTTCCCTTCATGGCTAGCAAATAACAACTACCAAACACTAAACTCTTGCCTTTTGTGTTCTTTGGGAAACAAGAAAGCAAGAACAAAAAATTTGAACATTAGCATCTTCCATGGAGATTCTTTTATGTGCTGGCACTTAAAAACTTTTGGAATATTACCTTATTCTGGCTTCATTCACTATATCACCATTAGCTTTGTGTTCTGGATAGCATGGTTAAATTATTGTGAATGCTATAGTTAAATTATTAATGTTGTCTTGGTTGCTAATCCAGTGCTGACTGCTTGTTACCTTGGATTGTGTTGCTGGTTACAGCTCACTGCCTTTTGTCCCTGTCTTCCCAGGGTACTGTCTCTAACCAATTACCAAGTCTGATGCTTTCTTATTATTCTTGCCAGTTACTAAGCAGGTCTCAGCTTTTCCTTTGGCGTCACAGCGACAGTGCTAATAAAAACTGGATTGGACCTGGAATATGGAAGCGATATTTTTATCCATGGAGCAAGCCCAGCTCAGCCTGCAGCACAGAAGGCTTCCCTGCTTTGCCATGTCAGACCTTGGCTGAGATGCCAAAGTGGACTAATTAATGTTATTTCTGTTGCTGTCACCTACACCCAGGGAGGTAAACTCATACCACATGGCTGAAGTCATGCTATCAACTTTTCCTTGGTCCCATGCAGGCCCTCTGGATTTGAACCAGCAGCCCAGGACTGATTCTATAGCCTGCACAAATTCCTAGAGCTACCTACTGCCTTTGCCATGGATTGTTTCAGCAGTGTCCAAAATAAGTCAATAAAACAGTCTACAGAGCCAGCTGGTGTCGTGGTTTAGCCCCAGTCAGCAACCAAGCACCACGCAGCCGCTCGCTCACCCTCCCCCCCCGGTGGGATGGGGGAGAGAATCTGAAGAGCAAAAGTAAGAATTGAAATTTTTGTTTGCAGGCTATCCTGCATTTCAATAATTCTAGTTCCCAGTTAGAATAAAAGCTATTCCTAAAATAACCATTTTCTGCAATTGCCAATTCTTAAAAAAATATCAGTAGAGGACCATTTTAAAATGTTTTGCTCTGAATCATTTCACTTTGGTTTTATATGACATTCAGTGTTGTAATAGTACATCCTTAATATGCCTAATTTCATACAGAGATAAAATGTAGCAATCATTTACAATACTTAAAACAACCCATCAAAATGAAATGCTCCAGCATTATATTTTGAATTTTCCCTACAAAAAGTCAAAAATTGAACTTCTGCAAAATACTCTGATTTACATGAAACCACATTTTTAATGGAGAGTTGGTTTTCATCTACTGCTACCAACAGCTACAGGCAATACCACGATACATTTATTTGGCATATCAGAATGCACTTTGACATTGGTTTTTTTTTAATATCACTCAGTGTCTTTGTTAACACTCACAGGTTAGCCATACATACCTAGAACAGCAAAGGCTACTTACTGTCTGGATCTGGAGCTTCTTTCCTTTCTATGTTATCCTCAGGCTTGATTTGGCTGTTTTCTGGCCGTGCTGGATGTCATGGCCCGTGCCTCCTTTCCAAACGTTGGGAGGCAGAAGCACAGATGTGCCCATCTCAGTGCGCTGGCAGGGACCCTCCTGCCCTTGGAGCACTGGACTGGCAGAGGGAGACCAGTGCCACCCTGGAGCCCAAGAGAGCATACAGAGAGGAGATCACCCACAGTGACCTCCTCTTTGCAAAGAAGTGCTTGTGCTAAAATGGTTGCTTGTGTTTTGTGGCCCCATGTAATGCCTGCTTGTTCCTTTCGTGTGCCAAAAACTCATGGTCTAAGTGGAAGAGACTTACTCTGAAGTAATTTTCCTATATATGGACATACATACGTATTTCTTTAGTTATCTGTACCTATATAGATGTATTGATGTAAAATCCTCATTGTATTTAGCTGGTTTTGCCCACCTTTGATGTCGAGGGAAAAGGTGTTTTAGTGAAACCCCAAACTGGCTTCTTTGCTTTCCTAGCTCATGATGTTATTCCTTGCTATACTTGGGAGACAAAAATTGGCAGCCTTTGTCAAACTGAGGACAGCTGCAGTGCCAGGAAGGAGGGTTACCCCCATCTACCAGAGCAAAGATCACAGGGATGCCCACCCACTAACATTTCTGCTGCCTTAGAAAGCCACCCCAAAGCAGCCCATGCCAACCCAGCAGAGGCATCACTCTCCTCAGCAGCCCAATTGCAACCTCTCTCTGGTGCGGGTTGGCCTCCTGTCTGCTCTTGGCAGGAACCTCAGCAGCGGAAGCTTTTGTACCAAGTGTGTCAGGTAAGCCAGGCTGCTTTACTTCAGAGTTTGAGCTAACATGAAAATTAGCAAAAGGCAGCAGACAGACATATTGCCTCCGGCTACTAAGACACTATCAAAGTTCCACTGCTTGACAACTGTGTCCATAGCAAGTCCTTTGCTCTAAATGTTGAAGCAGATGACAGGCCTTCTTGGATCTTTGGCAAGAGAGAAGACCTTTAAACTTGACTGCCTCCTATGTCTTAGATGCACTTCCTTATCATCTCATCTCTGCAACAATTTACTACTTTATAAGGGGTGATAGCACCAATAAGCCAAGTAGCTCTTCGCTTTGGCTTTCTCTGTGGAGTGATTGTCATGTGAAGCCCGCTACTTTCTGCAGTCTTGGCAGAGCAACTTTTGATGCTGGGAAGGAGCAAGGAGAGCATTTACTTGTAGAGAGGCAGGAGCAGGGATTCATCTCAGAGGGAATATTGTTTTTGTCTACACCACAGAGAAGAGCCATGTTGAAAAATACGGCTTACAAGGTACAGCTGAATTAGCGATGAACTAAGTTTTCCTTAGTGACAGGCAAGAGCAAATGATATTCAGTATATCTCAGTCAATGTTAGACGCTACCTGGTAGTAAACAGTTCATTCCCATCTATACTTACAGACCAGCGCTAGGTCTGGGGAGCCGTTCTGATCTCTGTGGCAAAAGACATAAAGAACTTCTCACTGGTGCCAACAAGAACTCTGAGCTGGGAGTCCTCGCTAGCCCATGCCATGCCAGGTGAACTCAGAAGAGGCCAAACATTGGGGTCAGAGGAGGGAGGAACATTTCATTGTCCGTCTGCTTTCTGAAAGAAGAACAGCCTGAACTTTATGACAGAAGAAAATATTCATATCCAAAAAAAAAAAAAAAAAGAAAAGAACTCACTATAACATGGCATTCAACTATATTTTGGCCAAATTTGACAAGAAATCTGAAGCAAAATTGAAACACTGAATGCCATTTCAAATGGAAATTTTTATTTCATTTTTACTCATGAAAACATTTGACTCATGAAAACTCATGATTCATAGAATCATGCTGCCTGCATATCAGTTTGTGTCTTCCTTCCTTAAATTTGAATCTCTTGCCCGAGTTCAGCGAAATTTAACAAAGATACAGAGTCCTCAGAAATAATGAAGGCTCCACAGATTTCTTGACTATCTTCAGAACAGCCTTTGGATGGCTGTGCAGAAAGTGTGAGACCCTGTCAGCGGCTCTAGGAAGAAGAGGCAGCAATGGAAGTTCACCAATTACACATCAAAGAGTTCACACAAGAAACAGACATTATAAAACATTCCAGCACTTGGAGATTTTCCATCAGAGCTCTAAACAGCCACAAATTCAAATCCATAGGAAAATAGCCACATTAAATCTACAGCTTACAGAACTGCTTTTCCCCTTTTCATTATACTTTTTTCTTTCTATTCCTAAATGTATTACAAAAATGAAAGGCACGTAATGTTCCCTTTTCTCCAATTTCCTTTCTTTCTCCGCTCATTGTTTTTCAAAACTCACCACAGGGACAAATTTCCAAATGGAAAAAGGGAGCATGAAGGTCTGTAACTGATGCTTGCTAACTTTTCCAAAAGCAAGGAATGTTTGTGAAAGCAGACTTAGTAAAAAGTAAGCTTTGACTTACAGGGAATCTTTTTTTAGAGTAGGAAAAAGGTAAAATTTCTAGGAGAAAGAGGAAAATAAAAATCCTTCATTTCCAAAACAAAATGATAGTGGAAAAAAATTTTAAAAGGTCCATATGAATTCCCTGAAGTGAAAATAACCGTCAATTTCTACGTTTTGATATTTTGTCATCAAAACACATTCCGATATTTGGAATATCAGAAAGGTCCAAGAACTTGGTCATTAAGTGAAGGCCTCATTTCCCATACAAATGCAGAAACATCCCCTATAGTACTTCCTGTGATAGGCTGCTCTTTTAACACATATGCTTATCAGTGACACCTGAAATATGTGACTCCAGCTTTCAGTCCCTGAAGGCTGTTTGTTACAAGTATGCATGTTGATAATGGCTAACATGTATTTATATCTTAATTTTCAGTGCCCAAAAGGCACCTAAGTCTTTCCCTATAAACAACACTTAAATACAGTTATTGGATGCTAGCAGCTGTTTTGCCATTAACTTCTCTTGGGCCAAGAAGGCAATGAAGATTTTAATTACGTGGGTCATTTGTGGAAAGCTTTCCTAGATCCCAGTGAGATACATCTCGCTTATTGGAAATTTCATGTTTTCACATATCTGAATACAAGCCAATTTTTTTTTTCCCTGCTATGAGGATAGCTTATTCACTTTTTGACCAAGGCAAGGACTGGGGTATTTAAATAATGGTATACTTAACTGCTGTTTTTCTGTTCTTCTGAGTGTCATTTTTTCTTCCTTTTTTTCCTTCCCCTTGGGAATATCTATTGTCTTAAAGATAACCTCAGTTTTCTGAGACCAGCTAATCTGCGTAGCTTGGTGAGTTTATTTTCTAGGTAACAACAAAGTGCAGAGCACAAATGGAATTGCTTTAACAGCTAGCAGGACGGGATCTGCAGGAAATTTCCCCGACTGTCTCAGCTGTTCTCACTATATGCCAAATCACAGTTTTAGATGGCTGAAATAGATTCACCTCTTCAGACTTTGATTTGGCTGCTATAGAACCCTGTCCTTCCTGAAAATGAACGCACCTTCCCTAGTCTTATACGAATTCCAGAAAGTTTGGATTTACCAACTAAAACTGTACAAAGTTTCAGAAAAACAAAGGTATATATCATCGAAAAGCATTGTCCTGTGCCAACTGGCATGGCTCCTGCCAAGGACTGGTTTTTGGGAAAGCAGACAGTGTGACCCATGGCTGGCACTCAGGAGTCTCCCCTTCTGATGTTGCACTGATGGGGGGGAAGGGGGGAGTATGAATTTAAATTCCTGAGTGCCAGGTATAAGCAGTTCATCTGTACAATCTCAGTATACTTCAGCCTTACAGATTTCATTTAAACTATCTTTCCAGAGCACATCTTCTGGTAGCCTGCTGCAGCACTGACTGGCAAGTGATGCCCTGTATGTGCCTTTCCACTCACATGGCCTCGTCTGCACCTCTCCTTTGGGATAATTCAACACCCCAAACCACAGGGGCACTGGGACCTCCCAGTTCCCTCCTGTGGTCTGAAACTCCAGATTGGTGATGGACAACTTTAATTCTCACACCACTGAGTGATTACCTGACTTTCAGGGAGCCTGCAGGATAAAGCATGCCCTATCTTTACCAGCTGGCAGAGGATGGCTGGGCGTTAGAGAGCTCCCGGAGCCCAGGACCATACCAACCTCCTGCAGACCAGTGAGGAGGAGTGGTGTCCCAGGGGCATGCCTGGACGCAACTGAGCACCAGGTAAGAGCTGTAATTGCAGGTTAGTTGTGTGGACTCCCCAACAGTGTGTAATCTTTGATTCAGGGAGCGCCACCAGTGACCATCTGTGAGAGACTGGAATAACAACTAATTGTCTCAAAGCTTGCTTGTATATGCTTATATGACAAGATAGGGCTGGAATGCAAGGCCTAACGGTGCTGCAGCTCGCAAGGAGGCTTGTGCAGCCTTGATGGAACAACAAGTCATTCTCTTTCTTATCAAGCACCGCTAGAGCAGAATGCTGGCCGTTGTCTAAGCTGAGCCAGCTGCCCGCCAAAATGTATACTTTTTCCCGTTGACGATCACGCGAAGGCCATGTGATAAGCGAGACCTAAGGCGCGTGGACAGTGCATGGGACGTTGTGTGCATGTCCCAGCCTGTATAAAAAAGACCGTGGAAACAAGCCGCTGTGTGCACCCACCACTGAAGACCTGAAGACTGCAATCTGAGGACCAACGGGATGCTGCTGGATCCTTGGTGGTGACTATCCTTTGCTTATCTTTCTAACTGCCACATTAGTTTCCCCCTGAATCTTTCCTGCCTCTCCTATGGCTTTATTCTCTTGTTGCTCTACTCAATAAAAACCAGCCTGAGTGGCGGCATTTGACCTCGTTTGTGTCTTAATCTCACTCCTGGGATCGTTACGAACCTCTCCCGAGCCCGAAATCGGACCGGGACTTTACACCGTCCATGCAAGCCCCTCTGTCACAAGCTCAGATATGTGTCCCTTAAATGATGGGCACGTACCAGTCGCATGGCAGCACATACAAACAGCCCAAACTGAGCTCCAGTAAGTCTATGAAGTTTTGCTCAGCCCTGTTGAGCACTCTACTGGCTATGAAGCATGTGAGTTTCACAGACATTCTAGGTTTTGTGGTTTGGGTTTTTTTTTCCCAGTGTCCATGTGTTCACCAGCTCCATTTCAAGATCACCACAGAGCCTCCAAACAGCAGTGACTTTTAATTGCTACCTATCCATATTGGATGTGAACTGGTGACCCAGAGATTAAAGGAACCATTCCTGATCCCATTACCTGTCTCCTGAGTCCACCAGTCCCTGAAGAATGTGATTCATTAACTGAACTGTTCTTTTGCTGACTGTATTTTTCCAGCACCTCATAACCTACATAAAATTACAATATTTTTCCCATTCTCACTGTATGTATGTCAGATACTTACATATCTCCAGTTATTTTGCTAGCTAGCCTCATAGGAGTTGTGTAAATGGCATTATCAAAATTGCATCTCCCTGATTCATTATTTCCAATTTCATAAAATAGCTGAGTTAGTGAAGACACTATCAAAGGGGTTTTTAAATAAACATGCTTAATCTTCTGGAGATTAAAAGAGATAGTATGGGTGACATATAATGATTATTTTACCCCAAAGCCATCAGAAATACAAAGTACAAGAAAAACACATCAAACAAATAGGCACAATAGAGAGCATTTCAATGAGAAGATAATCACAATGCAGGATTTGCTTCAACTCAGTGGCCTAAATATTGCCCTATATGAAAAATAAAATGAAAGAGGAATATTTAAAAAACCAGATTTATAACCCACAGTCTGCCTAAAAAATGAACTGCAATTAATATCTAAACTTATTTATTTTTAAATTAATTCCTAGCATTTAAATTTGTCCAACAAACAAAAATTAAAATAATTTTAAAAGCTAGGAAGAAAAAAGCAAGGTGATCAATTTCTAGCATAATGCAAATCTTTATTGATAAGAGTAAAATGATTAGACAATGTGTCTCTAACCAGATATCAAGAAAATTACACTGGCTCTCAGATTATCTTAATATTTTTCACAGAAAGTATCTGGTATGTAGAAGAAACACATGGCCTGCCAGTGTAGAAACTCATGGGAAACAGTATAGATTCAACTCTGGAGAAAAAAAATTCATTTAATAAATCACAAATCCTTCTGCTATTCATCCTGGTTGCAAAGGGATGGCTGATGCAGAATAATGCCCAATTTTCATACACCATGCTGGGCTATTAGATGTATAGATGCTATTAGGTTCTGTCCAGATCCTCTGTTGGTGTAACTGGCATAAATCAACTGAAGTTAATTGAGCTATGCAGATCTACCCAGGTAACGGGAAGAAAATCACATATTCATTTACAGCATGCCTGAGAAGCCCGGAGAAGGGTATTTTAAGGCATATTGTGTTCTTTGAAGTTAGGAACCTGATTAACTCTTTCCAGCAGATGCAGCCTCTTTGTGACTAATGGTTTTTCCACTAACTAAATATTTGGACTCATATTCCGTAGGGCCCAAGCTTCCTGCCAGATTTTCACTGAGACAAAATCTCATTTCTACTGTGTAATTATTCTGTTAATTAAGTTTTCACACATTTCAGTCATGCGTACTGTGGCATTTCATCTGCCCCCAAATCATTCTACAAATGCAAAGACCCAAAGTAGGAAAAAATTCAGAAATGGTACCTGCCTATATACTTTCACTAAAAATTTTGGGTCATGCCTCTTGCCAGCTGATCATCCATATAGCCACCTGACTAGCACATAGCCTAACTTAGTAAGACCCAATGTTTTCCAAACAAGCAAAGCCAATGGCCCAAAAGAGCCAGGGATCACTCACAGCACTTGGGAAGGGAAGAGCTTTGCTCGACCCCTCTAAAAGACTGGGCTGAAATCCACTCCCTCCTTTCCTCCCTCCCCAAGCACTTTGCTTTAATAAATTTTGCTAAGAAGATAGCTTCAAGCACTCCAAACACAAGTCCATCCCCCCCCCTAATATTATATGCTTACCTGGTGTTACAATAAAAACCTCACCTCGGGTAAGGAGCCCCACCACAGATTTATCAGTTACCACCTACGAACAGTACGTGCTGTGTTCACACCAGAATCAGGAGAGGAGAAATAAGCAGTCACCTCCCTTTTGCTTGAAACTAAGGACAAAAGATTTTTACTCTGTTTGACTTCTTTCAGCCCAGGTTGTATGACAAATCCATTTCCTATCAAGCAGTGGGCAGGCTCGCAGCCGCTGCTGGAAAGGCAGCAGTTACAGAGACCACTGCAAGCCGGTCTTATGCCTCAGATCTGTTCAACAGCTCTCAACTAGTTCAGATGCCAGATTCATCTCTGCTGGGCTACCAGGGTGTCCCCTGTAGTCAACCACACATATTGACACCGAGCAAGTATTGGATCAGGGTTCCAAATATCCAGAATTCCCAATGTGCATTTAGGCTTAAATACAGGGAGGAACACAGAACCTCATGGCTTTTGAACATTCCTTGTTTTAGTTCCTGATACATCTAGCGAACACAAAGTTGTTCAGACTCGAAAAATGCTCCATGCAATTGATGGTTGGGCTATACTTACAGTGTACTGGGTGTTTGATGTAATCAGGCCAGACAATTCGTGATGGCTAGTGCTTTGCTTTCCTAGCAACCAGAGGAAATAGTCATATAAAGTAGAGCGAGGAATCTGGTCCTTAGGTTTAGTGTCAAAATTTAATTTTCCTGTTGTTCTGTAGCTGTATAGTACCAACAGTACTTCTCAGAAGCAGTAAAGTACATCAGATTCTTGTTGGCATGAAAAAAAAAGAATACCAGCTGTTCGATATTCAAACGCGACAGTCACATATTTGCATTGACACGAATGAGAAAGGTTTCTCAGTCATTTCAATGGGAGCTTGGATGAAAGAAACAGATCTAAAGGTTTCTTCTACTGCTTTTTTTAACAGTGCCTGCAAGGTACTTTTCTGCCTTCTCTTTCTTTTTTAACTTATCAATATGTATTTCGGAGTTTTTTACTTCTATGTTTAACACATCTTTTTTAAAAGGGAGCATGATCAGTTTCTAAGGAATCTGCTTAGAGGTGCAGTGGTACAAAAAGGCAGCCACAGACTGGGAGGAAAGCTTTCAAAAGCCCATGGGAAGTGACAGGGATGGAAAGCTGATCTTTCCACGGCAAGTCAACTCCTGGAACCTTCCAGGTTATACCCAGCTGGTGTATATTGTAGCCTTTCACAGGTGCCAGGTATCTGGACTAGGATAGGTCTCTATTACCAGTGCTGAAGACAAGCCCAACGTCGTACAGTATTACTGTCACGCATCAAAATGAGAACCCTGAGTTCTGCTTTTCCCTTCAGAAAGCACTTGATTTCATTTATCCCACCTTTTAATCAGGCACCACTTCTCTTTTGACTAAAGCTTAACCTAAGGGAAAATCTGAGTACAAGCTGAGGACTAGAATCCCACCTGACTTTGGTCAAAGAAGAGTGGTTTTATTCTTGATTTCAGACAAGAGGCAGTTTGATCTTAATAATATTGTGCTATAATCTCCTCTCAAATTAGGACACTAAGAGTTCTTCCACTTTTGTTTCTGTAGATCTTTGGTAGGTGGTTTGCATTTGGAATATGATTAGCAATCTGTACAGAAACATGAAGCTAAGAATAAAAGAGGCAATTAGGGTTACATTCAGGTGAGCACACCACTCTAAAATAGTAAGAATTCAATAATTATACAGTTCAACGACAATACATACTAGCGTTTCCCTTGAGACTCTCCTGGTGCTTATTTCTAGTTAATCCTTGAATCCTTTTGTAGGTTAATACAATTAACAATAGGGATAAACCCTCTGTAGTGTTTAGTCAGTTGGACTTGCGGAACTTGCTTTTCTTTGCTATGACCAACAGGGGTCTGAGGAAATCCTGCTGCCCTTTTAAACTTTACTAAATTCTAGCATTAGACAATGACATGTCCACTCAAACACCTCCTTTTAACCGCACTGAGGGTACCAGAGATGGAAAATCGGTTTAGTTCAATGTCTTCAAAAGACTACTACACAAGCCAGTCTGCCCCTCCAGCCCCCACCCACACACTATCCTCTGATTGTACTGTGACTATCCAAAACGAATACTGCCAGCATGTCCTCAAAAGCATAGAGTATTCTTGCAAAAACTCAGCATTAGATTTAAAACCAAAAATGAATATATAAAAATAATGGTTTCCCCACAGGAAGGTAAAGAGGGAAAGGTTCTGTAGGGTGAGACTGTATTCAGCATAAGATATTGATTTCTCTTCTCCTCTCCTCTCACCCTTATTTTCCTAGCCTGCTGCTGTTTCTAGCTTTTCCAGGTCTTTCCAGCTGGATGTGAATCAGAAGCACATGGGCACTGCTCTCCCTGCCTCTGTCTCTTTTCTTATATGTTCATTAGCTTTCTGAGCTTCATATTACAGTCATCATAGTTACATATGCCATTTAGATTTTCCTTTTAATCACCCACAAATGTATAGTCAGGACCTGGTGTACGTCTTTTCCTGTTCGCAGATAAACTGTATATGCAATATTGGCTCCCCTGCTCCCTTTCATCTCTCCTTTTTTAGTGTCTTCTCCTTCCATGCTCATTGGGTTGTCTTGTCCTTGGTTGTCACACCAAGGGTCTCACTGGGGAATCTCGAAGGGCAACACTAACTGGCAACGGGTCCTCTAGTTTCCAATGTCCTATTGACCTCAGCACCACAGCTGAACCATTTGACTTTCCACTCACAACTTGATGTTCAAAGCTTCTCAGATCACGTCCTTCTCCTCTAGATAACTGTTTGCAGGTGAGTATTTACCTTCCATTGAATATCCCTCCATCAACAAAGAGACAGAAAGATAAGCATTTATGGAATACATCTGTGTGACTGGTGTTTCCCAAAAAGAGATTGGTATCCTGGTCGCATCCTGCAGATGTCCTACGAGTGCTGAAAGAGCCTGAAAGCTTGCACTCAGTACTAGATGTTATTATCTTCCTTTCTGCAGAACCTCAGAAGGTTTCCAAATGGATGCTTTTGTTTTCCAGGCTCGTGGAGAGTTTGTTTTCTTTTAGTTTGAAATAAAAAACCCAGTAAAATGAGACTAGCTATTCTTAGTAAAGAATTCGTTATGGAATATAAATACTGAAAACTGAGAAACAAAAGAGCCATTTTTAAAGGGTTTTGTATTAAATCTATATCTATCTCCACTGTCCTCTGTTGCTGTGTGTCCATGCCTTCTGTGGTTCCTTTCTCTATTTTCAAAAACATCTTTAGTGGGGTGAAGGACTTATGAGGTAAAAACCTTCATCTGTGTGGTTATATATTCAAAATATGTGACTGCAGAGTAGAAGCCTGAAATGAAAGGGCTTATTAATAACATTTTTTATTCATACAGCAGTAAGAAAAGGCTTCATTTGTTCATCCCTTGATCGTCTTTTTCTTTTCAATTACCTTTTCTAAGAGGAAGTTTAATGTCATCTCTGGATTCCAGCAGGTCTCCAGTTAAAAAGAAAACAAGACAAAACACTTTCAACTTTGGGTAGGTTTTTCTGTGACTTTTCCCTCATCATTTTATCTATTTGTAAATGAAGCACCTAGTATCTTCTAACCTGAGTCAAGAAAAGCTAATTTTTGTGGGGGCCAACAGAGCTCATGCCTCCTAGCCCTGGTGCCAATCCCTGAAACTGGCTGCCTAATACCAGGACCTCCCTCCAGTCCGGGACCTCAAAGGTACCTTAGAATCATAGAATCATTAAGGTTGGAAAAGACCTCTAAGATCACCTGGGCTCACCAAGTGGGAGAAGCCACCCCTTCTGGTACCCTCCTGCAGTCCTACTCTCAAGCGTGTCCCACTGCAGAGCTTGCCACAGCTGCAGGGTTGTGCCACAGCTGCCCTCACAGCACCACCCGAGCGGTGGTGGTGCAGCAGGAGGGCACATGGGAGCTCGGTGTGAGGTTGTGGGGCAGACCTGATCCTACTCTAGGGTGTCCTTCTCCCCATTTTCCTCTGTTGTGCTGCTCCTCCTCCTTCTGTCTCCGCCCATGGTTTATACTCCTAAGTCTCCAGCAGTGCTCCCTGTAGCGTTCTCCAAGATCTCACTTTCCCACAGTACTGATTGCACCCCATCTTCTTCTGAGTTGGGGGCAAAACAGTCCAGATTTTCTGAGGCTATCACAATGAGATGAGGGCTTCTAAGCTGAGTCAAGCCTAAATTGAAATAGGAATGCAACCTCCTACCAGAATCCAGCAGAAGAGTATCAAAGAAAGAGACACATCCCACCTACACAAGTCTTCTTTCCAAACAACCTGTGTACAGGACTGCCTTATAAATATGGTTCAGAAAGATGGAAAAAACTTTGCAGTGATGTAGGTCATGCACTTCAGGACCTGTTGAGAACATATGGTTCCCCAAAATCTAAAATAAATGTCCTGGTTTCTGCTGGGATAGAGTTAATTTTCTTCCTAGTACCTGGTATAGTGCTGTGTTTTGGATTTAATATGAGAATAACATTGATAACACACTGATGTTTTAGTTGTTGCTGAGCAGTACTTACGCTAAGTCAAGGACTTTTCAGCTTCTCATACAGCTCTGCCAGCAAGGAGGCTGGAGGTGCACAAGAAGGAGGCACTGCTAGGACAGCTGACCCAAACTGGCCAAAGGGATATTCCATATCATATGATGTCACGCTGAACAAAAAACTGGGGGGAGTTGGCTGGGGGGGGGCACGGCCACTGCTCAGGAACTGGCTGAGCATTGGTCAGCAGGTGGCGAGCAATCGCATTGTACATCACTTGTTTTGCATATTCTTTTATAATTATTATTATTATTTTCCCTTCTTTTTCTCTCCTATTAAATTGTCTTTATCTCAACCCACGAGTTTTACCTTTTTTCTGATTCTCTCCCCCATCCCACTGCGGGGGAGTGAGCAAACAGCTGTGTGGTGTTTAGCTGACTGTAGGGTTAAGCCACAACAATAAATGAATAGTAAATCTTTCCATGATCCTTGGGCCTTGGCTGGTGTTGGAAAGGAGACTTGAGTAGAAACAGAGGAACGCCTTCAGATAGTTTTGTACAGATCATAAATGATCCTTAAGCCATCATTTCGAAATGAACGTGCAGCTCAGGGCAGAACTTTCTGGCTCTATACAAAGAAAGACTTCTCCTTTTACTGTAACATTGGAGGAGATCATCAACATTAATTAATTTATCTTTGCAGTATTTCTTGTCTAGCTTTACTGTTTATAAGGAACTGACACTAATACCAGTTTACACATGTATTATATGAGATCACCTATATTTCAGCTCCGGGACAATGTTTCTGGTAGTTGGATTTGTTGAATACTAATTAACACTAGCCTCCAGCAAAAAACACCTCTTAAAAAAAAAAACCAAACAAACAAAAAATGTAAATAATATGGTGTCTGACTGGTATAAGAGGAAATGGCACTATTGTTTTAAATCAGGATTATTGGTAAAATAATTGTCAGACAGAAGCTTCTTAAATGTACTTTCAGGAAAGCAAATATACAAGAAAAATAGGCAGCTATAAACATGTAAAAAGCAGCATCCATTTGGGTGGTGCTGTAAAGTCTCCAAATACAATTTACCTTTCCCTTATCAAAGGGCTGTAAATGATCTCCTGACTGACGGGGATCAGTCAAGATAACTTTGAGAGACTCTGCACTAGGAAAATAAATGCTTTTTGGCTCTGCAAAGTCTATTATTTCCTGGTTCCTACATACTAAGGGGAAGAATAGTCCATTTAGAGAAGAGCCATATGCAGTCGGATGTTTTCGGTACATCTTAGTATCTTGCTGCTCTTGATCCAGAACACAACTTTGTACACTTGGCTGGCTTGCCAATGCCACATTTTATCACCTTTCCCAGAAATCTGGTTCATCAGTCTTTAAAATGTCTTGAGGGTCATCATAATGGGGGAGAAAATGGGGCAGAAAACCAGCTGATTTGTGATGGGTTATTCTGTTTCCCCTCTGATTATGCTTTGTCAATTTGCTAAGAGGGTCTGTTATGGGAGAGCTTTTGCTAACTACAGCCTTTACAGAGACAGTCTAGCTTTTTTTGGCTATGGACTCTCTGCAGTAGAGTTGGCACCCTGAAGTAGGGAAATGAGTGCTGAAGCAGCTATTTTTATGGTTCTGTAATTCTATCTCACTTTTTTTTCTGTGATTTTTCTTAAGTCCAATACTTTAACAAGAAACCCACCTCCTCCTTGCAAGTCAGAGAGCTATTATTTTTTAACAAAGCCAACTGATTGCTGCCAGCCTTCTCTTTAGTGGCTATTTCAAGTATTTATCCCAGTCAAGTGCTATTGATAGCTTACAACATTGTCTGTAAAGAAAGATATAGCTGCATATTGAGCAGGTCTGTGTCATTGCATACTCTCTCTGCAGTTTTGCTTAATCCTCACTTGCTCTCTAGTCTAGTGTGCTGTGGGAAGCCCAAATTCAACCTTTTGTTCTGACTGAGATCCAACATGCCCAGGATAAGAAAGAATACTCTCCCTGTCATCAAACCATGGGCTAGGCTGGGCTAGACCACCTTCAGCCTGTCCTTTTGTATACAGACAAGGAGGGCAAACACAAGGATGGCAATACCACAGAAAGGAGTGCCACTATCCCTTGCCTTGGTGGCTCATTTCCAACCTTTCCCATGTGTTGGCACAAGTGCTTAACCTGCCACATAGAAACATGGATCAGTGAATGAAACTGGTTAAAACCTGATCCAATATAAAGAGAAGAAAACTAGTTTTAACCTGGATAGCTTTTCTCTTTTACCTTGAATGTGGCTGCATTGGAGAAAATTTCACCCAGGCTATTGCTAATGAGCACTGGCTGAACAGAATAATTGATTGTGGTGGGTTGACCCTGGCTGGACACCAGGTGCCCACCAAAGCTGCTTTATCACTCCCTCTCCTCAGCTGTAAAGGAGAGAGAAAATATAACAAAAGGCTCATAGGTTGAGATAAGGACAGGGAGAGATCACTCACCCATTACCGTCACGGGCAAAACAGAATCGCCTTGGGGAAATTGGTTTAATTTATTAACAATCAAATCAGAGTAGGATAATGAGAAAAAACCCCAAATCTTAAAAACACCTTCCCCCGCCCCACCTTCTTCCCGGGCTTAACTTCACTCCTGATTTCTCTGCCTCCTCCCCTCCAGCAGCAGCAGAGGGACGGGGAATGGGGGTTGCGGTCAGTTCATCACACGTTGTCTCTGCCGCTCCTTCCTCCTCATGGGAAACACTCCTCACGCTCTTCCCCTGCTCCAGCATGAGATCCCTCCCATGGGAGACAGTTCTCCATTAACTTCTCCAATGTGAGTCTTCCCGTGAGCTGCAGTTCTTCATGAACTGCTCCAGCATGGGTCCCTCCCATGGAGTGCCATCCTTCAGGAACAGACTGCTCCAGGGTGGGTTCCCTGCAGGGTCACAAATCCTGCCAGCAAACCTGTTCCAGCGTGGGATCCTCTCTCCATGGGTCCACAGGTCCTGCCAGGAGCCTGCTCCAGCACGGGCTTCCCACAGGGTCACAGCCTCCTTTGGGTATTCACCTGCTCTGGTGTGGGGTCCTCCATGGGCTGCAGGTGGACATGTGCTGCACTGTTAACCTCCGTGGGCTGCAGGGGCACAGCCTGCCTCACCATGGTCTTCACCACTGGCTGCAGGGGAATCTCTGCTCTGGCACCTGGAGCACCTCCTGCCCTTTATTCTTCTCTGACCCTGGTGTCTGCAGTGTTGTTTCTCTCACATATTCTCACTCCTCTCTCTGGCTGCAATTGCTGTTCCCCCTTCTTAAACATGTTATCCCAGAGGCACTACCACCGTCGCTGGCGGGCTTGACCTTGGCTAGCGGCGGGTCCGTCTTGGAGCTGGCTGGCATTGGCTCTATCAGACATGGGGGAGGCTTCTAGGAGCTTCTCACAGAAGCCACCCCTGTAGCTCCCCTGCTACCAAAACCTTGCCATGCAAACCCAATACATTGATGCATATACAATTTCTATGTTTAAAAGTAGCTTTTCATTTCGGCAACAAGCTTGTTTGAATACTATTTATAGGAGATCTGGTCTTGTGGTTAAGTGCCAGCAGGAATAAAAACTAAAACTTGAGAGTAAAAATTGCCTCAAGAAGCAAATCAGAGCATGGTTATATCATGAAAAAATCCCTGCACCTTTTTGTTTCCTGACATTGGGTGTCATTGTAGTTCTGTGTTCACTTTGCTTTGAGGAAGCAGAGATAAATGACACTGAAACATCAAATTAATTGCTTTGCAGTCAACAGTCCCTCTGCCAGACGTATTAGATTACTCATTAGCTGACCATCATTTCTAAAAGACTTTGCTTTCTAAATTATGTTCAATTAATTGCAATTATCCTTAATTTGAACCTAAGCCCCCTCTCTTCAAGACATTATCCACTAAATGAAAAGAAGTTTTGACACTAATCTCCCCACATTTCATTTTTTTATGCAGTAGTCCTGCATAATCCAAGCAAGAGTGCATTATTATACTAATCTCAGACACACAAATCTGAATCGATATTGAATGAGCAGGTAAGATTAGTGTGTCTCATTACCACATGCAAACCCTTCTGCAACTGTGTTTTACACTTGGGCCGTTAAAATGGCAACTTTTTTGACAGGGAGAGAAAACAGTTTAAATACCAATCAAGCATTTGACATAATTAACGTAGTTTGAACATCTTGGCAAGATCATTAAAAATGGAATTAGTTGTTGAGTGATAGCACAAATGTGGTACTCTAAAGGACTTCACATTTCTGGAGCTTATCTCATGCTCTGCTGAAACTCATTAATGTATCTATTCTGAAAGCTGTGATTTTAGAGAAACTGAAATTAAGATTTTGCATGCCTATTTACATGCAGATTGTTGCAAAGAAATTGAATTACCAGTTGTTCCAAGAAATTCAATTTGGCCAGGTGTTCATGTGCAAGTTAAATAACTATACTGTGGTGTGTTCTGTACAAAATCAAGGCAGTTTTAGATCAGATTTTCCAGACAATTTAGATTATTATCTCTAATCCCAGGGTAAGGATTAAGAACCTGTAATAGACCTTGGTGGCTATAAATCAGGCACAATAATATTTACATTTAAAATGGCAGATTCTCACAACCTGTCTGTAGTCTGTGTGGGTGACTAGAAACTTCAGACTAAACAAAATGGGATCTTCTCTTGTCATGACACTAAGCACCAGCAGCAAAGAGGGACATGCTGTTTGGAGCCTGTTCCTGAAGCACAGCCTGTAATTTTCTTCCTCAAAACCCATTCAGGGCTCTGTGTTTCCTTTAAAGGCCTGGTAAAAGGAAAAATATGAATTAGGTAACAGTGGTGGTGATGACAATGGCATATATTATTCCTTTTGCATTTAATATAAAATACAGAAACATCCTATAGAGTAAGCACTGGTACCCAAGACTGTCCCCTTTTACTGTTGTCCCCCTTTTCTCACCTCTAGCATTACATTCCTCTTTTTCCATGCCTTTCTCCCCACCTCTCTTTCACTCCCAGTAAATTTGCTTGATTTCTCCTTTTCTCAGTAAAATAACTTCAACATGACAGGCAGAGAGTACTTCTCACTCCCACATGGTATTTAGGACACCTTCTCTGGAGATGGCACATATAGTTTTGAATGTCCTCTGATCGAGGAGTGAGTCAAAGCCAATTTCCCAGTTCCACTCGTGAGACACTGCCTTCTCACCATTGAAATTAAGCTGTATTTTGCATTTTGGGGGAGCCCAATATTCCTGGTATATGCTGGATGAATTATGAGAATCTCTATTGGTCAGAACCACTGAGGATGCTGAGGGGAAGTTCAGAGTTTCCCCATAGATATCCCTATTTTTCTTCCACCTCTCAGAGACCTTTCCAAACCAAGGATAACACAATGCTGTTGTCCCTTGAAAAGCCACTAGTTCATGAATCATTTCCAATTACCACTGTGTAGGACCAAAAGTCATCTGTAAGGATGGGAAAACCATTACCAATGAAAATAATGAGACACAGCTTTTTTTCTGAGCAGTTTACAACAAAATGGCAATAAAAATGAAGTGGTATTGTGCATTGTTTTTCATGGTAGGGCGATTGGAGACATGGATAGCTGAAATAGCTTGAGTACAGTCACACAGGAAGTATAAGATGAAACTGGAAAAGTAAGCCCACATTGAAGTCCCTGGTGGTGCCTCAGCCCCTAGCCTTTGCCTCATCTGTTGGACTGACCTTTTCTGAATGAAAGCAAATCTTTAATTTTCCTGATGCTGAGGCAAAGAGTGTAAAAACCAGGGTAGGCACAGAGCAATCCTGCCTCTAGAATCCCCTCCTGGTTTCAGGCATAGTTGTGGTGCCGAAAGATGAACTGCAAACTAGGATTCAAATTCTGGACTCTCCCTATCTCAGGAGTAGGAAAGTTAGTCCAGACTAGACTTCATCTGACTAAGATGACCCAGTCTGGGTGGCTGGTGCTCTGAGGGGCAGCAACGTACTCAGTTCTGCCCATGCTCTGTTCCACCCTCCATGTGCATCTGGGAAATGACATGAAATAGTGGCCCTGTGAGTCTCTCTCTCTCCTCCGCACTGGCACCTGCCATGCCATTAGTAATGAATGCACTGTAAATGCTGCTCGCCACATGACGCCTTTTCCCTTCTTTTCCTCGTGCTTCAGTTTTCCCATTTCTTTGGAGCACAGAGGAGTCCTCAGAGTGATGGTGAAATATATGAAATTATATAAACTTTGTAATCTATAGCAAGGAGAGATATATATACACACACACACACATATATATGTTCCTAATATCAAAGGGGTTTTATTTATTCTACTTCATATTTCATTTGCACCATACAGATTTCTAAATCTATTCTCAAATATTTTTTGACTAGGTCTCTAAATGTCCCCTTAAATTCAAATGTCAGTGTTTTGTCCAGGCCTTCTTGCAGAACCAGCCAGCTGAGAAATGGAGCATGAATTCATTAGCAAATCATACCCACCAGAACTGACCTTACAACCTGCATGAATCAAAAAGAAAGACTTAGCTTGGCTGACTTCTGTGAAAAAACGGAGGCTAACCAGCACAGTCAAAGAGGGCAAGATTCACAAAGAATAAAATGTTATTATCAATCTTGTAACATCAAATCAAAAACAATGGAAAGAAAAAAATATAGAAATAAGTCTCTGAGACTATTCCAGTAAATGTGACAGTTGCTTACTAGCTTTAAAAAAAAAAATGCACAGGTAGCCTTCATCAGTGTGGAACTGGAGAGTCACACAATGACAGCCTACGCATTTTCACTCTAGGGAAGGAAGCGTTTTACAGCATAAAAGAAATTGCTGTAGTGACCCAGGGGAGCTGCCAGTGTTTCTTGGATGAGGACAATTAACCAAAACAATGTTGTTAATTTTGCCACAGGTTTTAAATGATCTAGAAAGCAGAATACACACTTCACCTTAATAGACTCAACTCAGGCTCTGCAACAGAGGGAAATTTCGGTAAAACCCTGCAGCAGCCAGGGCTTCAAATGAGAAACCAACACAACTGCAGGAATAGATATGCACAGATCTTAACAGCGCAATTGAACTCCTGTTAGCTGGGTTCGGAAGGGAACAGCCTAGTCCAGCACAGGCCAGAGCTGCGATGCACCCCGGTTGGCACCTCTGTCACCACTGGAATTGCAGAGAGCCAGCAACAGCAGTAATCACCTGCACACAGCACCTTTCCTCCCTGGAAGGGTCTTCTGATGTACACATCTGCATCAAAACAGGCGTTGCCCTAAGTAAATATTAGCTCCACACCACAGATAAGGAAGTCGGGATCCATGGCTTACCCCTCCTTACACAACAAGCCGCTGAGTACAACTAGGCTCCAACAACAGTCCCTGCTGAATCTTGATTCCCACACAACTGAGCTTACAATGATTTTAGAAATTGGCAGCTTTGTGAGCCCCTCAGCCTCAGAAGAGGTGAAACAGGAGAACAACCCATGGTTGCCTGCAGTGAAAAGGCCCATAACATTCAGGCTGGTGGTACTCCAACCTGTGCCATAGAGGCTGAGGCATGCACGCATCCTAGCTGGTTATAATGGTAGCGTTTTAGGCAAATACTTATGCCAGGGAATTGCTGCCTCCTCTGCCGTGTGCCAACGGAGGACGAGGCTGTGATGGATGCACATGCCCCATGTGAGGGCATGCCAGCCAGCTAGCACACTGCAGAGCTACAGCAGCAAAACATCACTTGCAGAGAGCCTTGTTTCTTTGTCAGGCACATTTCTTCTTTTCTCCTTTTTAACCAGATGACAGGGACCAATTAAAGTAATGAGCCTCACAAAGTATTTCCCTTGGCTAACAGCAGCCTGTATTGATGTTTGCAGAAGTGCAACATTTGGGCCATAAGCTTTCTTGTTAGATATTAACACTTTGCAAGATGCTTCAATATCCTGTGAAGTTCTCCGTCTCTTAGACTGGTGCCTTCGTCAGGTATAATGACCCCGCTCCTGTTTCCCATGGCTAATTGTATCCCAGCACCCCTGTAGATGTGAGCACCCAAGCAGCACAGCTGTTACTGCCCAAGGCCCAGCTTCTCTTAGAAGAGCTGCAGAGGTATGAATCCCAGCCAGGCAATTTCTCTTCTGTGAACAGAGCCTAATTTTGCAATTGTCTCATTTAATGTTTTTGTTTGTGGAGTGGTTTTTTTTTTTTTTTGTGGGAGAGACTTAAGCTAAAATATATAATAACTTCAAGTTTGATCTCCCTCAACCTGCTAAATCAGTTTTGGAAAGAAAGCCACAGGTTTAATTTTTTGAGATATCTTGTTTTCATAAGTGTTGTAATAAATGACTATGAAGAAAACTTCTCTGTTGAACTTGACAAACTTCTGCTTACCAAAAAAAAAAAGGTAACTATTGACTTTGGCTTGGATTCTTCCAGCTTGTTCTAATTACCACTCTTATTATATTCTTGTAAAATGCCAGACTTTCAAATGTGCTGTAAATGCAAACAGTGAAAAGAAATTAAATGTAGAGATAGTGCCAAAAAAACCCAAAGGGAGTTTAACTTACTCAGTTCCTGTTTCAGTACCTAATCAAGCAGGTGCCATGTCACGATGGATGCAAGTCTGGAATTTGGATCCAGATCTGAATCTGCTTGCCTTCCAAATCAGGGTCTTTCCAGACCTGTGGCTGCCCTCCAAGTCCGTCGCTGAAGCTAAAACTAAGGCACTGTTCCGCATTCTAGACTTATTTTTCATAACTTGTGGGCAATTTTTTTCAAATTTTGGTGCCCAATGTTAAACCTTTGGGTTGATAAATAAGCATCACTGAGATTGGAGGACTGTAACAGACTAGTTAGCTCAGGCTCCAATTGTAGACTTGTGCTATAACTTTCCTGTATGACTTGGGCCTCTACTTCATTATTACAATGTATTCTGGTGAGCATCACCGCCAGTGGAAAATGCCTGGACATCTTGGCAGGAAGTTAGTACAAGAATGATCCAAGCCTCCCTCTCTACCACCAGCTCTTGTTCGAGGACCACATGAGAACCAGGATGGACAAAGGAGCAGACATACAAGCAGAGCACTGCGCTAGGTAGAAGGAAAGGACAGAGCACTTCAAGCATAGTTCAGCACCATGTGCAAGAAAACTAAGCTAAAGAGAAAAGAGGCAAAAGCTTAGTGTACCCTCAAATATTGGCACACCTGCAAATTTCCAAAAGGGCTAAGATCAGGCTGAAAGTGGTATAAGCCAGGACTTTTGCTCTTTTGATGATGCTTGTAGCTTGTGCTATATTTCAACAGCAAAGTGACTAGAATCAATGTACTTCTTCAGAGTAGGAACTTCCAACTTTTTGGAAGAAAACTGTTGTCTGAAATCAGGTTTCAGACTCCAAGGAAGCAAAAGCAATGTGAATAAGGCTACACCACTTTAGCAAATTCAAGAACTGTACCAATCGCTCCAGCTTTTCATCTTACCTTAAGGTGCATAAATATTCCTCTATTAATCATCATCATCCCCTCCTTGCTTCACCACTCAGTTTTAGACAGAGACTGCTAAGCACTTTGAGAGATTGCTGCTGGCAAAACATTATACTGGAATAGTCTGCAGTCCTCCTCCACCTTGCAAAAGAGGGACTTAGGACTTATATAGAAAGTGCTCATCTCTTGACCAAATAGATCAATGGGAAGTCAATAACAACGTCCGAAACACAGAACTGGAGTCCTAGCAAGCCAGATGACCTTCACATCTGAAAATGGTATGTCAGTATCACAGTGAAACCTTGCATTTATATATCACTTCATCTCCAAACATACCAAACCACGTGAAATTATTTAATTTCACAGTATCTGCACCAGGTCATCTTGGCATTATTATCTCTGTTTTAAAGATGAAGATATTTACCAAGATCCTAGACTGGTAAGGAGTTGCCCAGATGACAATACCCTGACACCAATGGCAAGAGTGTATGTCACTTGGCAGGACGACGCCCTAGCTGATCATGCCAAAGACACAGAGGGCAGTGCCGAGAATACAAATTTTAACTCCAGCAAGCAGCTCCATCGAGGAAAGCAATTAGACACGTCCTTAAGCTTGAGCATGTGCTTTTCTGTTCCAGGAACCGAATACAAGGCTCCTGATTACCAGTCTTTTGCTCAAAGCATTATTCTTGTCATTAAGAATAATGTTGTTAAAAACTTGAAGGAAACAGTTCTTTCAGACCAATGTAGAGGGCAATTTCCTCTTGGATTCTGCTGTTGCTATTGAAGTCAGTGGGAGTTTTGCCATTAATTTCAGTATGATAAGGATCAAGTTCTTAATGCACACACTAACTTTTAATTGACTAAGGTAAAAGAATTAGGCTATTGTTTGCTTTGCACTCACCTGAGATTTTTTTGCAAAACAGTACCTTTCATTTTACTTCAGTGACTGCCAGGTGTTCTGAACAGTCTGTGCTTTTCCATCTTAAAGCTAAACATAATGCCAATTACAAAAAACCTCTCCAAAGACCTTTGCCAGGTTTGAGACTCCTTTTAGCAGACATTTGGTAACAGTTACAAGTTGCTCACAACACTCTGAAACCAGCTATAGGCAATGATTGCTTTTATTGAAGAAAATAAAATGACCACAATTATATTAAATTGCATTCTCTTATACTTGGAACTTGAAATTGGAGCTGTGCTGAAAAGAACAGATAGTGCACAGATGCTAATGTAATATACACTAATACTGAAATTAAAAGCCACAAATTACACCAGTCATCTTTACTTACATAAGTAACTATTGGTCACTTAATCATTTGTTAACAATCATACCAAGGCAAGACAGCTACATGACAAACACTATATTATTGCCATAGGCCTGTCCAAATCCCAGTTTAGGCAAACTAACGATACTCCACCAAGTTAAATTCCCCGTGTTTTGATCTGATGTGCTGTTTTCTTCACTTCAGCTTATATGCTGTTATGGCATGTTGCTAAGCGTTATTAAATGCTTTGAGATGCTGTCCTCACATCGTCATAGCAGGTGAGGTCCTCCTTAGTGTGAAATAACACCACACTGCTGCTGTCTAGGGAGCTACACTGAGTAGCTTCAGGCTGAAAATTTGACCCACTGGGTTTAGATATACAGAAGGCTTAATTGGTATAATGGAATAGCAAGGAGAGTAAACAAATGACCAAAAAACCCAAACCATGTTCTCATAGTAAACTGTTGCTCAACCTCACTACAAAGCAAATGCGTTTCTGGCGTGTTTAGGAAGGTAAGCATTAAGATCTTGATTGTAATGCCAGTGTTTGGGGTTTAGTTGCTAGTCATACTAGAAATCACAACTTCAGTAGTAACTTGCTGGAGAAAGCTTTTTCAAACAAAAATGATATACATGATACATATTTGAGCTGTTGTCCTCAGAGCTTGCTAGCACATGAACTCCCTGAAGGATGGAGCAATTTTGAAGCTTACACAAGACCCCACAACTCTGCAGGGCACGGACCACTCTCCGCACAACCCGAGGGAAAGCTAAAGGCACTGATCAGCCTGCAGGTGTGTTCTAAACTAGAGCATAATGAAACAGTTTACAGGAGTCTCTGTTTCAAGTAAATCAGTGTCCCACAATCCAGTCTAAACCTTTCCACAACCTGTGTATCTCTACACACACACACACACACACGTATGCACCTGTCAGCAAATTAAGCCACAGACCTTCAGTGTTTATCCTTCTGTACTGCAGAAGTCATTACATGACCATTGTATATGATACAAGGCCTGCCTTTTCTGATTATATTCCCTTCTGGCTTAACTCAGCTCTTTCAAAGATTAATTTCTTCAAAAATATTGAAACTGTGGTAGGAGAGGCCAGAGAACAACAAGCAAACCCCCTCAACTTCTGAATAAAATGCAATAGAGTCTGCATATTAAGCGAAGCTTCTCCACTCTTTTCTCATACAGTTGTCTAATATCCTGCCCTGCCTAATTCTCCTTCTGTGCTCCCCCTACTGTCAATGGGGACAAAGAGGCAACAGAGGAGAAAATCCACCTCACCTACTTCAGAAATTTGTGCCAGGGAGAAAGGATCAATTGATTTTTAAAGACGCTTGGTCTCTCTACTGGTCACAGAGGGAGCTGAGATTATTTACCTGGACTAGACAGTCAACTTTTACTAAGTTTGTAAGGGAAGACCCCCATCCCTGAAAGACTTACTAAAAGGGTCGTTGTTTAGATGAGCTTAAGTTTCTTCAAAAACGCGGTAGATAGATATACTACACGCAACTGCACACAGTACC
>WAAD01010448.1:4018-40651 GCA_013389945.1 Fregata magnificens | reverse complement strand
CTTCAGAATACATTGGCTGTGAAACTCCAATTAAGTTATTTTCTCATTATTCTATTTGCTTTATCACTCACTGGTTTGTGATACACACACCTAGCCACTGCTTGGAAAGACCAAATATTATGTGAGGTCACCCTCTAAAGAAAGCAATGGCTTGCATAGCCCTGTTTTCTCTGATTTCCTGCAGAATCCCTCAAATTCCCCTCTTCAAAGGTATCATTTGCTATTGATCTCTGTTGCAGCAGAAAGCATATCCTAACATACATGCTCAAAGAAAAGCTGAAAATTAGAGCAGGCTGGAAAACGAGAATCCCCTTTTGCAAAACAGGCTGAGATTTTGCCATTTGAACTTGTTCTGTACCCAGTAAAAGAAAGAGAAGAGAAATCATCCCACCAGCCAATGTTTACAGCCTGCATCTGAGATGCACAAGAACCACCCTCAAGTCTCTAGCTGGTGTGTCCAGAGCAGCTTTCTGAACCTGTCTCTTGCATGCTGGCCGGAAGCTCTGACTCCCACACTATGGATTCAACCACTCTCAATGCCTCCCATTACAGTTTTTCCACTTCACATAAAAAATTAGCTACTTCTTGGCCAAGAAACAGGATCACGCAGCGCTTGGATTTGGTCTTTGATCTCCCACATCACAGGTAAGAGGCTGAATCACTTGCCTGTGTTTAGTGAAAACTCCAGAGAGATTAAGAGAAAGGCTGACTACAGACTGCTGGATGAAGACAGTATGTGGCATTAGGAAGATGCAGGTAGAAAACTGTCTTCTGGTTTAGGATTTTAATGCCAGTTTATTATATTTCAGAACCTAAACAGTGGAGTCCTGGTAAAGTTGGGGTGAGTCCATATCTCCACCTAAGCATCTAGGACCCTGCTGGAAAATGTCCTGTTTTGCTGCATCAATGTTTTTCAATGAGTGTTCAAAGGTTGAAGAGAACATGATGCCAAAATTTTGTGAGCCACCATAGTGCAGTTTTGAGTAGCCTTCTCTGGCAAATTGTATATTTATGTATAAGTTGCCTAGAGCAGTGCAGTACCAGTTCAATAGCACGTGGTAAAAATGACATCAGTCCCAGGATTTACATATAAGTTACCCTCCCTTGTCCAGTGTTAAGCAAATGGTTTGAGGGAGCCCAGCCATTGGGAAAGAAGCTATGCAGTTTATCCAGATGTCCCAAGACAAAAAGAGAAGAGAAACAATTATTATCTATCTGCTGCTGCAGTCTGTTTTGGAAGGAATTTCTTGAGCTGAGGTGGGCTACAAGGGCAGGCAAGAATACCCATAGTAACTTCAAATCCTGACAAAGTGCCTTGGGGAACTTTTGTACCTTGATGAGCAGCATGTATTTTAGAAGGCTTTGCGTTTGTTGTTTGTCTTGTTCAAGATCCCTTTGGATTCTGGTGGCTCCGGTTTTATTAAAAACTATCCCTATTGTTGTGAGGGCTCCTGAGCTGATGGCCTCGGGTTGAATGCATGCCTTTACAAGTGGCTTGAAATCACTCACTGTCACACTGACTCTTCTGTTTCATTTTCTGCTTACTGAGCACAGAGCGGAGATGGATGCTTTCACTGGGTCTGTCACCTACAAAAGCCTTGGAGGGAGTGCCTAGAAATAAACATGGTGATTTTTCTTTCTGCCCTAATCCTCCTAGAATATTCTGTGGTTAAAGAAAAGAGGTCATCTCACCTGTCTTTTTGCACATTAACCCTACATGCATACTTTCTGCCAACCCCCAGTATGGAGATGGCTCTTTCACTTGAAGGTAGCCAGAGGCACCTTGTGCCATTTCCCAGGTGACTCTAGTGTTTTCCCCCCACTGTGCTTCCAGAAGAGTTCAGATCTATCCCTCTGACAATAGGAACAGAGACTCACTCAGTGTTACCTTTGCATTAGCCTTCCCAGTTCCTCAATTCGTTATCTCACATTTTTCTTTACTTGATATTTTTTCCTTTGAATTTGTGTGATGCCAGTGATCAAAGCTGGCTCCCCTTTTCTTCCTCCCCGTGACATCCTATCAGTGAATGACCCTGGAGTTGTACAGCTCTTGGAGCACATACCCATCAGGCACCTCTATGAAACCAAGAAAAGCCAAGCAACTTATCTAGTAGATGTTTGTCAGATAGTGTTAAGTTCAAAATGAACATAGAATATCAGTTCTGATTTTCTCTGGGTATGTAGAGTTAAGGATCTGGAGCTCTATAAAGAAAAGAAAAGTGAGACAGCCCTTCACAGACCCCAAAGATGGAAAGAAATGGGAGAACAGAGATGATGACTCAGAAATCCCAGGTGAAAAACCTGGTGCTCTGGATAAGGCCAGGTCAGAAAAGAGCCACTCTTCATGCTGACATGCTCCTTACCAAGACATACACCACAGTCCTTGGTACTGAATCCGTGGTACCAGGAGTGGTGCTACATCTATGTTGTGCCCTCACTGCAGAGTAGTGAACTACAAAGTCTTTTTGATATCCTTAAGCAAAAAGTGCAGTCAGAAGGGGCAAGTTTCCCCCGGGGTTATGACTGCCTTTTTCCATGTATTCTAGTCCACAGAAATTTTAAATGTTCCCTCTATAACACTTCCTCTTTTTGAATAATTTTTGTTAATTTCTTGGTTTACAAAAATTGTATGGATCATGAGATCACAACTCCAGGATAAGTCAAATTCTTCCAAACTGTCTGACGAAAAAAACCCTTTGATTCTGACCTTAACAAAAAAGAAGATAGTTTACTTTCTAATTTGTTGTTCCTCTTTCTTCTTCTATATACCATGTCCTTGTCTGGCTGTCAGTACTGATTGTGTTGCAGAGTTTGTTGGTTTAGGGTTTTCTTTTTGGTGATGTATGATTTTTTATTAAGATTAAGATGAAAACCAAGAAGTACTTTCACATTAATCATCACGTAGCTTCCCAGTCTCTTCCCATCTGAGTCGCAATTTAGAAGCAAAAACCTGAAAATCTTATGTCCATTCATGTGAGCTGCCAGGTCCCCTAGATATTTTAGCACTGTTTCTCAAGCTGGTCTTAGTCACAGTAACTGCATAATTGATCATGTCTGACAGCTAAGGTTTTGACCTTTTTTCATAAAACAAAGAGTTCATCTTCCAGTTTACCAAGCAAAAAAGACATCAAATTTAAGTAAGAAATTAAGCAATTGGATAATATCTCACAATATTTTTTGCTTTGGTAAAGGAAACATTATTTCAAAACTAGTCTCAAAGAACATCAGGGACCAGCAGAAATGCTCATATTTTTAGATTTAAGAAAGCATCTTTGCTGAAGTTCTGGAAACCTTGAGAGAAGAGTAGTGATTGGTATGCAGATGGAGGAATGAAAATCACAGAATCATTTAGGTTGGAAAAGACCTTTAAGATCAAGTCCAACTGTTAACCTAGCACTGCCAAGTCCACCACTAAACCATGGCCCTAAGCACCACATCTACACGTCTTTTAAATACCTCCAGGGATGGCGACTCAACCAGTTCCCTGGGCAGCCTGTTCCAATGTTTGACAACCCTTTTGGTGATGAAAGTTTCCCTAATATCCAATCTAAACCTCCCCTGGCTCAACCTGAGGCCATTTCCTCTTGCTCTATTGCTTGTTACTTGGGAGAAGAGACCAACACCCACCTCGCTACGACCTCCTTTCAGGTGGTTGTAGAGGGCAATAAGGTCTCCCCTCAGCCTCCTGTTCTCCAGACTAAACAACCCCAGTTCCCTCAGCCACTCCGGAGGAGACTTGTTCTCTAGACCCCTCACCAGCTTCATTGCTCTTCTTTGGACACGCTCCAGCACCTCAGTGTCATTCTTGTAGTGAGGGGCCCAAAATTGAACACAGTATTCGAGGTGCAGCCTCAACAGTGCCGAGTACAGGGAGACAATCACCTCCCTAGTCCTGCTGGTCACAGAATGCAGAAGCCCAAAATTACGTTCACTGCAACTACAAAGTGGGAAAAAGATAGGAGAGAGTGAAAAGCTGTTGCAGGACATGCCTTTTAGGGCACTTGATACATAGAGCAAGGGAATAGTCATGATAAAGCGGTGACCATTTAGAAATCAAATTCATCACAAAAGTACTTTAAATAGTTTCAATATTTGGGCTTCTATGTAGTCATCCTGTCTCATCTGCTTGTTTCAGCGACAAAAAAAAGGAGCTCCTGCTTCAGTTCATACTGTAGCTCTACTACAGCTGTGGAAGAGCAACTAGAGTCTAGCCTGCTTCATGCATCATTGACAAAGTTGTCAGCTGAGTCCCCGGCTGCAGATTCTTTATTGGTGGTGATAATGCGAGAAGCAGAAGGGAACACAGCTTGAGTTGCAAGGCCCAGGCTGAATTCCCATTTAGAAAAATAATCCCTTTACTCATAAACTGAGCAAATCTGATAATGAGTCATTGATAGAAAACAAATGGGGAACCCCCGCAATCGGCCATAAGGGGGTCCATCTGACTCCACAGAATCTGCAGTAAGGAGTAAAGAGATGAAGGGAGGGTTCAGATTCAGTGGGATTGTACAGCAGGTATGTACTTTCTATACAGTAAAATATTTCAGAAAACTGCAGAAAAATCATCAATTATTAGTGTGCAGTTGGTATGAGAAAAACAAACAGTGGACACAGCTGAGGTGTAATCCTGCCTTTCTACTCACTTCAAAAGGTCAGTAGTCAAGGATGGTGACTCTTCAAAGTGACGAAGAGACATGGGAACTTGACCACCTGATCTATGCATGGGGCATTTTTAAATGGGGAAAAAAGGATGAGTTCATCTGCAACAAAGAACATACGTTACCAAGAGTCTTGCAGAGAGAAAATCTGAACAACAAAACAACAACTATTTAGCTACAAATATACAACTGCAAAAATGTTGAATTTTGAACATTTTGAGTTGAAAAGGAGCTCTGCCAACATCCATGGCTCAGATGCTCAAAGTCACCACTGAACAGAAAGCCTTAGGAAGGGATGGAGAAGAAACTCTTAGGGGATCGGTCCCCATTACAGAGCCAAGAGCTAGAAACCAGGAGTTCCACCTACAGACTAGTCTCTTGGGTCCAACTCTCCATAAGGCTCAGGAGGGGTCAAGGGTTTTGCTGTGGGAAGAGGAGTCAAGCCCCAGGTAACAACCACATTTTCTGGTGCAAAATGGCATGTGCAGCCATAATCAAAAAAGGCGAGATTTTGATTCAGTTTTCCTTTGTTTTTCAGCTTAAGGAGGGCAGTTTCAAATCCGTAGTGCCATTTTACTCCATCTGACTTTTCTACCTGGAATAGAAAGTGCCACTGCACTGTTGAGTCAAAGTTTGTTTAGCTGCTTCTCAGATTGCATCTCAATGCAGTTAGCAGCCCTCCATCCTCAATCCACTGTTGCAATGCTTGACATGACAAGTGCTCTGTGGAGACCTGACAACTTCAATAGCACAGAAAAACAGTCTAAAACCTAGCTATAGTTACTTTCCAGATAAATATGATCTATTCAGTTACTGTGTTTTACTGGCTAACATTTGAATGGGCAAAACTCCGCACAGCACAGAATTTCCATCATAAAGCTGTTCTTACCAAGGATGCTCGTAGAGACCACAAACACACCTTCATTTGCAGTCTAAACATGCCAAGAGCATTTACACAGACAATTTGCTCCTTATGCCTGCTCCAAATTTTTTCCAGCCTTCCTTAAGCCAATACAGAAGGGAATTCCTCTCAGCTTTAGAGTGACTTCCTTACTGCAAGGCTAGGTCCATGTCAGAGTTTTGTGTTTTAAACTGGATGTTTGGGGAAATGGACTTCATGCTCGTAGCTTTCTGTGTTTTGGGCAAGTCACACAAATTCTACGCACCCCTTTTTCAGGTCTTTAAAATAAAGATAATCATTCTTCTAAACCTCTGTAAAGGAGCCAAAAGCTACCATAGCAATGTTTAAGTGTACCAGTATCCCAAAGGTTTGCAGTTTCCCAATGAAAAAGTTAGCTCAAGAGATTTTGGATCTTCCTAGTTCTGTCCAAAAACTGCTTCAAGAAAATTACCTGATAACAATAAATCCATATTTTCAGCGCCAAAAACTTTGTCCTGGCTGGAAGACAAAAGTACAGAATTGTGCCAAAGTGAAAAATATTTCAGGGTCCTAAATAAAAGAACCTTTTCAGTTTTCCCATGAACATTATGGAGAGGTACTTTTTTCTATTTAATCCCAGCCAATTTGCCCATTTCTCAGTCAGCACAGACACATACAAGATCAATTCACATCTGTGCAGAATCTTTCTACCTACTGTGCTTAATTTTTCTGTCCAAAGCCATCATTTAAATAAATAAATAAAAACCTTTCTTCCTTCATCTGTGTTCCAAGCTACAACTGTTTTCATTAAAAACAGCAAAGGTTTTTCTGGGTAGGTTGCACCTTTAAACCTAGAAATTAATTACTGATAGGCACTCCTGCTGTCAAACCACCCTGCATTTCCCTAGCTGAAGCCCAAATAACACAAAATCCATTCAGAGGCCATTATAAAGCCGTGTTTTGAACTCCTTATTGGCGTATATTGTTTATCTTTTTCAGCTTTAACCAAGTCCTTTATCATTTTGATAGTTTCTCTAAGTCACCTTGAAATCTTCCCTTTTGCAGAGAAAAATCCGTCAGCATTTGCTTTTCCTCTCTTCATTTCCCCTGAACAAATATTCCTCATTTATCTCAAACTGCCTTTTTCCAATCAGTCTCACAAAAAGTCACTCAAAAAGGTATAGTGCAGATGTTCCACAACAAGCTCTTTGTTAAAACATTTTTTACTTCCTTCTCTGATTCTGAACCTTCCCAGAGCTATTTTGAGGGCTGGGGTTTTGTTGCTGTTGTAGGAAATTTTTTTTTTTTAGTTGTGCCATAAGTTTTTAAGTAGGTTCTTGAATGAACTCGTTGGAGAGTTCTCCCAGTGACTGGCCCTAAGCATTTGTCATCCATTGCATTTTCACTGCCATAATCTGCTCAAAATTTTTGACTTAGTTAAAACTTAACTTAAGGCTCCTTTCACACATGGCTGTCTCTAAACAAATTATGCTTTTTGAATTGCAAGGTGTTCCCTCCCTATAGCCATGCAAATTGTTTCTAATACTATAACTGCAATTGGTACTTAGGAAGATACTGCATAATTACTGGATGTGTACCGTGGATGTCCTTTTGTAGACAGTGACCAAATGACACTGTCAGCCAGTAAAAATCTGACTCATACTTGGAAACTTTCAAAAATTTCTGGTGGGAGTTTTGCTAATTTCCATTTTCCATCTTCTCTCAGAGGGCCAATTTGTGTACCATAATCATAGTCGTCACAGCTCACTGCAGCTGGAACTCTGAGCAGAAGCAGGACCTTCTTGCACCCGTATTTTTCCTGTTTGATTCTTATAGGGGAAGCACATGAACATTCATAGGTATGCATGTGTGCACACACACATACACGCCCTACAATAGCTACCATTTCAAAAAGTAACATTTATATGCTAACTGCAACAGCCTACTACTTATAGTGCAGAGAATTGTTGTGTGGCAAGGATAGGGAGATGAAGACTTCTGAATGACCACTGCCATATATGCCTGTACAAAACAAACTGGATATAATTATAAATGGTTATGTACAAATAAGAAGACTATTTTGAGCTTAGGTCATTCCATTTCAGGAGTTTGAAATTATATTAACAACAATTTACAGGTAAGAAACACAGACAAGACTTACTGGATGCTACAAAGTTTTGCTAGCATCTCATTTAGGAGCATGAAGCTACCCTTTCCTGTGGTTTCCCATAGAAGAAGCTGGATAGAGCCTTAAAATGGATAACAGCAACGCAGACTGGGGCTGTGTGAGGGCAGCTTGGTGTCTCTGCTTGCTCAGACGTTTCCCCTCTCCAAGGATCTCTCTAAACTGCCACACTGTGCCTGTGGAGAGCGTGGTGCCCATCACTAGGAACTGGAGGGAGAGCTTTGCTTCTTTGCACACTGCTCAACAATCACATATAACCAAGCCGCAAGCTGAGAATACTTCCCATCACTGCTGACTTGCTGTGTGCTTTCTTGAAGATCGGCTTGGAAGGTACTATTAATCTTCACATAATTTCCTGTTTTAGAAATGGGAAGCTGCTCAGAAAAAGCTGGTCGTGTAATTTTTCATCATTGTGGCTCTCTTCAGTCCCTTCCACTGAAATACAGCTGGTTCTTAGCACTTTATTTTTTTCCTGCTTTGTGGCTTCTCTAGTGTGGGCACCCCCTTTAACCATGTTAAAAGATTTTCATATTCTTTAAAGTAAAAAAAAATATAAATAAACCCAAACTCTCTATTGCTTCTTTTCTCAGTTACTGGCTTTTAAGTAAAAAGTCTCATCTTCTAAGCTGCTTGTTTGGGTAAATGTCCATTAATATGTCCAAAATGGCTTGTGATTTTGTAGGTTGTAATTAAAACAAATGGCAGAAGGAAGCAATCCTTCAAATAACTACAGAAATGTGCTCCCGTCTTTAGAGTGCTCATAGTTATTATCACAATGTCCAAGTCATTAAACCCCACCTGAGATCAAAGCTCTCACCTTACAAGCTTCTTTTACCTCTAAAGACCTTTCTGATATACATGTCCTAACTGCTCTGGGGAGATATAGAGGAGTCTTAGCATAACCTGACTATATTCATTCTCCTGAGTTTCCACCAAGCTGCCTACACTGGGGACAGAGCTAAATTATACACCTCCTCCCCCCTTGCAAATCTCATGATATCTTAGTAGAGAAAAGCAGGCTTTGGTTTTATACCACATTTCTTACTCAAGATATCTTAAAGGTTCTTTGCAACAAGAAGTTGAACAGTGATGACCCAGAATCCATGGCAGCAGATCAGTTAGAAATTTAGTCTCCAACTAATATCTGGTAGCGATGGCTGTCTGAGGTCCCTCGACCCTGGATCTAGGCTTTTTACTAGAAGAGATATTTACCATAATGGTACTTTTCCAATATTGTTCTTGTCACATGGTTTTTAATATCCAGTGAGTTGCTTACAAGAGGCACTCAAAAATGAAGTCAATTTAATTACACATTGAGAAGATGCAATCTTTAGCAGAGCAGTACTACAACTCCCTCACTCCCTGTGGTTTTTTGTTACTAGCACCTGACACTGAATCTGAATCCTAGTATAAAAAATGAAGCCACAAAACTTCTGGTTGGGAAGAAAGAGGAAAGCAGTAACTCACATAACCATTTAGGCCACTGTTCCCATTCTTCTTCTCCTACGTGCTCAGTTCATCAAGCCCTTTGTCAGACCTGTATAAGTCAGTAGATTAAATTATGACATGGCATGGCATCTAATCATGTCTGGCATTCCAGTCATAACAACCTTATCTTTGAAAACAGACCCTGACCATCAATTAGATCATGATCACAGCTACCATGGTTTAGTATAACAAAATAGTTTTGCTTCTCCTTGCTGACTTTTCTTTGGTTTACCTTCTAATCATTTCCTACAATGCTAACTGTTGAATACATTACCAATACCTCTAAATTACCTCTAGAGTTCTCTTTTTTCCCCTCTTAGATATTTATACACTGAATTAAAATCACAGTAGGACATCTATGTCTTTGCTTCTACTTGCAAAGATTGAAGTTGCTTCTCTCACGTGTTGATAGATGCACGTAGCATAATGCAAGCAGGATATTAAAAGCTAATTCTTTTTCTTTCCCCTTTTTAAATATCTCGCCTTTTTTTTAAGGATCAACTAAACCAAGTAGCTCTTTTGTATTCCTTTATTAGCTTGCAGCATGCTTTGTTAAGCATGACATGGCAACACAATTTAAAAATGAACAAGAATAGCCATGATGAATGTGTTTTTTAAGAAAGACTAATCCACCATTTAGTCTGATTTCCCCTTTCTGGTTATGGCTTTTTTTTTAAGCAGGCAAATGGCAAAATGACTTAGGAGATTTCTGGAAAAGCAACAATTAAAATAGTAAGAACTCAGCTTATGCCTACAAAAAATGACTAGAAAGGTTAGGCTGATTTTTATATCCTGAAGTAAAGTGTATTTCAAATGACTGTGTGCTATAGGAAGAATTCAGTCTCATTTAGGCACTACATGGATTTCCACTAAAGACAGTCTGCGAAATCTCTTACCTTCCTCCTCTCCCAGCAGGACAATGTGAGATACAAAATTAGTGGTGGTCCACCATTACCATCCATGCTGGGTCACTAGTGTTGTGCCTGTGCATTGTAAGAGTAAAGCACCATCAGTTCAAAATGGCAGCACATACAACACTAGGCTCACATCTGGGACTACCCAAAATGATGGACAATGCTGGATCAGTCTCTACAGGCTTTATTCCCAGGGGTTTCCAGTCATGCCAACAATTCTCCTCTGGTGTAAAAGTGCAATGGCTCCACCAGATTTGATTTGAGGTGCACAGATCTTCAACAGCAAAGGATCTGACATCATGAAGTTAAACATGGGAATAAACGGAGGAACTGAAGAACAGATAACAGTGCTGATGTTGAAGGTCATCTAGTCCGACATTCCTGCTCAAAGCAGGTCAGCTAAAGCAGGTTGCCCAGGACCATGTCCAGTCAGGTTTTGAATATCTCCAAGGATGGAGACAACTGCTCTAGGCAACCTGTTTCAGTAGGACGCTTCAGTAGGATGTCACCTTCTACGTTTGTTGACATGAGTAAATAAATAGATGAAGTACCAGAAGTATTTCCAAGCATGTACATGCATTCCTTTCTCTGGGAAACTGTCCTCACCCAGACTATAAAAATCTCAAGTTTAATAGAGATTATACGGGAATACCATCAGCAAATTTGTTCCTGGTCTACAGATCATTTGCAAAGATTTTGTTCCACTGATTCCCCATTCACAGTTCATGCTCTGATGCTTTGTTACACAACTCAACCTCTTTGTTTCTGGATGATTTACATAATTCTTCATCCCAGCACAAAATCTAAATAGGAAATTTTACACTACGTGAAATATTCTCTCGGTAAATATTTGTGCATTTCAGCCTGACGTTTGTCTTACACAGTAAGAGACCTCAAGCACTCAAATGATTGTGAAAGGCAGACACAAATGGCTTGCAAACAAAACCATTAAATCTGAATTCACACTCAAATGTGAACAAACATTCACAGAAAAACTGATCCTAACGTTCACTTAGCACTTACCAATCAATGTTTGGGAAGTGTATTTTCTTATAGCCTTCTGGTCAGTGTGTGATTTTGAAAAACATCTTGCTTTTCTTCCAGTTTTGCTTCTTGTAATTTATGGCAGATGAGCTTATTAACAACTGCTGTAGGTTTGCCCTGAGTTGCTCCTGCCCCCCTCCCACTCAGAGACCTTAGCTCTGCAGTTGCCTGACTTCCCATCCTTCTTGGAAGTTGTTCGGGAATTTCACTGAACAAATTCTCTATTATTTTGAGGAACTAAGGCACGTCCCATGAGCATTCCTGTCTGTTCTGGGTGCATAATATAGCTGTGGCTTTCAGTCTTCTAGGCCATGAGTTTGTTTCAAAGCATGAGACGGTGAAGACCATGTTGGCACACAGAGCGAGTGTGTCCCTACAGCTGACCTGAACCTCTAGCCCATGGCTGCCCACAGCTGTGTTAGGCAGGACCCAGCAGCCAGGGCTCTGGATAATGCTGCCTCATGATACTTTGGGCAAAGTGTTTCCTTGTCCAGTTGCCCTTTTCTGTCAGCAGCACCTTTTTAAAATTTAATTCTGATTTGCCCTTTTAATGAGCCCATTGCTCTCTATTTTGCTCTCTGGCATTAGTAGTCCTCATGCATTTTTATGGAATTGTCAAGTTCTTCTAATCAAATCAACTGTTTTTTTGGTCTAAATAAATCGAACTCTGAATTGTTCCCACCTCCTTTATTACGCTGTTTACCACATTTTAGCTCAGTGCGGCTTTCTTGATTCCACACGTTTGGTATCTACTATATTCTCCCTGGATCTCCAGCCACAAAACAAGCCTGAGATACCTATCCTGCACAAGGTTGAGTCCCTCCTGCAGAGTACCGAGAGCCCTCGCTACATGGAGAGCATCTCTGCTCCCTGTAGAACTGAACCAGGACTCCACAGGTTCTGAGGTCGTGAGCTCTCATTCTCTATTTTAATCCTTTCCTTACCTTATGCTCACAAACTGCACAACCCTTCTGATTTTCTGCCACCCATTTAATGGGACTCACTACACTCATTTTCATTTTGTTGTTTCCTCCTCCATAGTCAGAAAAGCTTTTTTTTCCCCTTCAGTTTGCAGATTATTGAGGCAAAAAACCCTCAACGACCAGTGAATAGAAATAAGAATTCTAAACAGCACTTTAGATAGAGAATAAATAACTAAATAAATACATGTGTAGACCTGCATTCCTACGTAAAAATGACCCAAATTACAAAGTGATTAAGTGATGAATGCTCTTACTTCAATTGACAATAGAAGCTGCTAGATATTCAGATCTATGCAAACTTAAGCTTAACTTCAGATATCTATTTTTGAAAGACTCAGCCAGGCTCTCCAATAAGAGAGAGAAACAAAGTGAACTGAAAAATGTACTGTGAGCAACTGTAACATTCTGTATTTGCAATAAAAACAATAGCAGCTACTTCACAACAGGCAGGAGGATGCCGCTGTATTTAAGGGCATACAAAGAAAAAAGAGACAGAAAGACACTTCTTTCATTATTGTGTTACTTGGAGTACAAATTTCAGAGGGCATTTTTAGAAGGCTTCTACAATATTACATGGCATTACTGGCAATGTTGACCAACATCATTTAGAGTTAACACAGCAAAATAGGAATTGACACTTTTTTTTCTTATTTCTTCCCATAAAAAATAATAATCCTATAGATCAACAGCACTTCTAGAGAAACAGTGAATAAACCAGACAGATTTGATATTGGCTTCAAATTCACAGATGACGTTCAAGTGCTGCCCTGAACTATCTAAATATTTTGACAGCAAGACTGGACTGGAAATATCATTAGGTCAGCATGGCTTATACAATTTCACATTTTCTTCTTTCTGGTCATTTTGCAAATAAGTTGTTTTCCTTCACAGCTTATTGAAATCAGTGAGTTTTACACCTTCCTTGAGCTTATGAACAGCCCTAAAGTGAGCTTTCTCCCTGATATTTTGACACGTGCATTTCTGTTCCTAACAGAAACTAGGAATTATAGATGTGCCTTTACAGAGGTACCCATAAAGGTAACTTGCATTTTGGAGATTCAGGAATGCTGGGCTCTGGAAGGTGATTGTATCTGGGCCAGGTAGCCCATCCCTCATTGAGAGCACACAGGCAAAGCAATGGAAAGAGGAGATCCTATTTCACACTTCTGCTAGTACCTGTAAAATCTACCTAGCCAAGTTCAGCTGTTGAAGCACGTGGATGGTCTAATTGTAATTTACAACTCCATCCTGGGGGGACTGAACCATGCAGTGACTCAGTCCATGCACAGATGGGACTTCCGTCCTGCATCCGCTGCTGCAAAAATACACTTACTTTCTGTAATAACATCTTACCTTTTTCTGAGGCCCCACAAAAGAGTGAAGAAATTGCATCTCAGTCCCTGATCTTGTTACACAAACAAGTCCTGAGTCTTCCATGTCACAAATGAAGTTGCGTGAACTCCACAGCCAACTGGAGCTAAATTCTCTGGCCAGGTAATCCTGTTACGCTTCCTCATTGCAATGTGATGTACTTTGCTTCACACCCCTGCTGCAACTGCAGGCATGGGCAGACACCCTAGCATCAGGTGACTCCTGGTCTCAGGCAGGTTTTCCTTGCAAATAGAAAAGACCAATCAACTTTTCTTCTCTTGTTTTTTCAGTGAAACCTTACTTCACCTGATTAATCCATCATTAGAGAGCATATGAAAGCTGTTGTGCAAGGAAGAAGGGAAGGAAAGAAGCAATTAATATGTGGAAAAGTTAAAGGAGAAGGAATTTTTTTAAACTTATTTCAAAATACAAGGGGAAAAAGACTGAAAGGAAAATGTGGTAAACACAAAGCACATAAAAAGCCATGTTGAGGTAGGCAATGTATAACTTCTGGAATTCACTGCTGCAGTAAGTCCACATCTGACTTTTAAAGATTAGTACTTTGAATCTGAGAGCTTCTTTGCAGTGAATCACATTAGCTTCTATGAAAGTTCACACTAGGGGAAAAAAAAAAAAAAGAAACAGTGATCTATCAGGAATCATGAATATGAGCTTAAAGACTTTCTACAAAGTCAATTTTTCAGGCCCATTGTGTAGATCTATTTCAGTTCCCGGATCATTTAGCAGATAAAGGAGTTCTGACCTTCTTTCTCGTCAGTTTAGCTGCTAGAAGTGTGTGCTTAATTCACATGCTAAAAATCCTAAGGACATTTTTATTGAGTATAATAACACAGCAATGCAGCCACAGTAACTGGGTTTTATACTTCAGGAGAATGGNTCATATACTACTGTCTTTAAAACAACAGATGACCTTCCCTTCCTTTTACAGTCAGAATGGTTTTTACACCATCTTGATCTTATACAGGTTGCCTTGTGTGTGAATACATGGTAAAAACAGGCTACACACCTCTCCATGATACCAGAAGAGAGACCAAATCCTGAACTGGCATCATGACCAGTCTCTAAAATAGCTGCTCCTTCAGGTCCAGAGGGAGAAAAGCAGGCCAGAAAAACTTCCATTTCTGCTGTCTATGCTGTTCACTTTTGTAGATTAATCTAGGGTAGTTGGGGGGGGGGGGGGGTGGTGTCAGTATTTAACTCCTTTGTTGAACTGCTATCTTTATTTGAAAGAAAAGGTAAACCAGCTTTTTAAAAAATAAATATGTTTAGTAAGATTTGCCATGCTTTGTTAAAAACGCACATGCTGTGTGTTAAAGAAAAACAAACAAAATGCAAGGCAAAAGCCTTCGTGGTAAGAGATTAAAATGATACATAAAATAAAGCAATGGAGATGATGAGCCCACTTTAATTCTTGCAATAAAATTATTTTTTTCCCTACTTTCTTTAAATTCTTCTGGAAGACACTAGAAAGTTCCCAGAGAAACAGATCTTAATCTAAAGAATTTCGTTTTATAGTATTTTACTGTATTTTGGGTCATGTCACTGACTTCCATGGCTCAACATTTATGACAGAAAAAAAATCCAAAATTGTAACCAAGTCCAGACACCCAAAACTTCAATGTTCAGACAGGCTTCCTGATTGTTTTCTTGTGCCCCTGCTCTCTATTTATAAGTAAGAAGCTGCAGATTTCGTACCCTAACTTGCAGCGTGCAAGCCACCAACGATGACAGATGTTTTTTAAGCAGCAGTTACCGAGATAGCATAGATTGAAACTCTTCCTTTTTATTATTGCTTTTGATGCACACAAATCCATTAAGAGGAATTTTAGCAATTGTTCTATTGTTGCATGTCCCCTCTCCCCTTCAGATGAATTATTCATACTTTGTTGTCATAGCAATCCTTTCTCTCTCTGAAATGTTTAATAACTAGTCTTGACTCCCAATGAGACAATGAATCAAGGTGTAACAAAAGCTTTATTAACTAATGTGCTTTGAGGCAGACACATTGTTTGCCTTCCACCTACACTTGCCTTGAGCTGTTGTCAGTCCAGTCCGGTAATATTAACGATGACAGCAAAGACGCCTGTAAGAAATGCCCCTTACATAAGCTAGTTTCTTAGTGTCCATCTCCTTTGCAGAGCCATGAGCCTCTACTTTTCTGTTAGCCTGACTCTTTTCAGAGTGGTGGTAGGCAGCCACTGCTCTCTGCAGCGGACTCCCTGTCGTGACAGATGTGGATGTGGGGGTTAGTGGTACATTAAAAATCACAGAAAGTGTCAGGTCTTAACAGTGAGAAGGGTGACAGCCGCATTTTTCACTGTTTTAAGCCTGTGTCTACGTTATGCATCTGTGTTGTTTTGCTCTTTAACTGTGTCCCACAATGCAGGCCAAGTAGATGTTGATCTAACTTGCCTATTTGCTCCAACTGCTATGGTGACCAGCATGACCGATATGTTACATCTGAGCACTGTATTAGAGATCATCATAACCTTTCCACCCACTATTCACCTGAGGAGGAAAAAACTGAGTGCAAGAAAGTATTCAGTGAATATGCAGATTTGAACTTTTCCTACCATTTTTACAACAGTGCCTTTGGGGAATATTAGTCAGAGAGGATAAACATCCCTTTTAATTTTTACTTTCCCTAGCAGAAGGATATCTACTTCTTTAGCAATGGTATCACCTCATAAAATTGAAGACCTAAAGTCACATTAAAGAAGACATTTTCCCTTCCTTTGATGAATGCTAGAGAGCCATCACGGGTGATGACCAGCAGCAGAGCACTGGTCTCATGGAAGGGCAGCTTCGGTGGTTCCTAGCATCCAAGCCCAGTCTCACTCCACCCCAACACATTTCATTCCCTGCACACTTTTTTTTTTAATTCAGCGATAAGATACTTCAAACCTGATTTTGAGTTCTCTGTGTGCATTCTACAGTCATTTCATTCAGTCTATTATTCTCCTGTTCATGGGAATAACAAAGGCTTATATTTTAGGACACCAGCTGCCTTCAAGCCTGAGTAAGGCATTTGGGATGAATGCCTTATTTTTGCTTAGCCTCCTGGGATGACAAAAACCAACGTCCTAGGCCAACAAAGATTTGCTTCCAGGGAGGAATGTGGAACCGGTTGTGTTCCCCAGCAGTTCTGCTATGCTGACACAATTCCCACGAGACAAAAGATGTCATTCAGGGAAGTGGTGCCAGGAGCCAACAGATGACCTCCTTTTTCTTCACTTCTACTTGCAGTGTGTGTTGGGGAAAAAAGGAGTGACTTTGCCAATACAGGTATCAGAAGAACTGCTATGGAGACCAGTTGTTATCCCAAGAGATGAGCATGGGGGCACAGGACCTTTTCAAATCCATCTTAACTTTGAAATTTTCTTTTCGCTATCGTTATCTTATTTTACTACTTTACCCTGGATTTTGCTCATTCTGCCTATAGTTTTGGCAGTGTCTACACCTGAATTATTCCCTTCAGTCAGGGAAGGTCCGACAAGCTTCTCCTGAACAGGCTCTACCCCTGTAAAACTTCTCATTTGCCTTTCTATCCACATGGGGAGTGGTATATTCAGCGCCATTTATTCATCCTCAGTTTGGTACATATATTTGATCTAACAAGTGCTTCATCTACTCAATGCCGTATTGAAAAGGTCCACAGAGTCCTTTCCAGCCCTCTGAGATGCAAATATTAAACAGAATAGGCATGACTGGGTTTGAGAACATTTTGTGACACTAGTGTTCATTATGGGGGGCCTATGCCAAAAGCTGCATTATTTTAATATTTTGTGATAAATCATCATTTGCTGTGGTACATCTATTTTACTTCCTAAATGTGTAATGAATGGTCTCTGGGTTAGACTAAATTTGACTTTTTTAGCACATTAAAATCAAAACTCATGATGTAAAAGAAGAATAGTTTTTAAAAATAATTCCTCTGGCTCAGACAAAATAATGAAAAAGGTGAAGATATTTAACAAAAATATCTGGATGATTTAATAGACATTTCAGGATTGTGAAGCAATCATTTTCCATGCAAAATAGAATGAATAATACCAGTATGCAATATGCGGCTGTGAGTCAACTTGAATAAAAATCGTGGGTTTTTTTAAATCACATAAAAATACAGGCCTTGTCCAGCAAAGTGTACTAGCTTGTGAGTCCCCTAGATGAATTCAGCTAGTCTCACTGAATCACCTGTCATCACAAGAACCCATACTTAATTCTGTTGGCCTAGACTTACCTGAAGAGCCAACCTCCTCCTTCCAGCTCAGTCCTCTAAGTTGTTTTTTGATTCTTGGTCTTCTTCCAGGCCTCTCTTGCTTCTTTTTTTTCCGTTAGGCTTGCTTTTTTCCTTTATTTCTTTTTCCTCCAGATCACTTATTGAATAAAGTACCAGAATGGTCTTACAATTCAACTCTTGCTCCTGTGCCCCAGCACCCCAACATTGCAACACCTTGGTACACTGAGTGGTTATGAGATTTCTGTGATCCAGTGAATTAAAAGGAAATTTCTCTTTCTTGGAAGTCAGGCTTCCTGTTGCTTCTGTGGACCCTGCAGTATCTTGTAGGATCACTATTGTGAGAAAGGACTATAAGTAATCTCCTTTGCAGTGTGCCAGATGCAATCCATCAATACCTTGGCCCTTGTTAATCCTCCCAGACAGCTCCAAAGCTGTAGGATCGAGCTAAGACCTGAAGTCTGGAAACAAGATAGTCAATAGTCTCATCTCATTCTTATGCTGCCTGTATGGATGTGAACACGGGTCTACTGTAGGGAACAGCCCTTCTGTGGTCTGAAATGCTCTTACCTCTCAAAACACACTTCAAAATATCTTTTATCCCATTTTTGTTTCCGGGAAGCAACAAAGAAGCTCCCCAAAACAATTCTGGATTTCATAGCCTTCTAAATGAGTAAGAGACAGAAGGTACATTTCTGTGAGAAATGTGTGATCTATAAGTCAGGCATACACAGCTTTATTTTATAATACACAGCTTTATATTTACCCCATCCCTGATCAATATCAAGCCTGACTGCAAAAGCCAAAGGAGCCCCAGGGCTGTGACCCAGGTGTCTTCCTTTGCCGTGCTGTGTCTCCGGGGTGCAGCTTCTCACATGTAAGCCCCCTCCCTTTCTTCCCCCAGGTACATAGAGGTGCCTAAAGCAGCACCCAGAGCTGCAAATTTCGAGGTCCAGTTGTTCTTAACACCACAGCAATGACACTCCAGGACTTAAATTCAGGAAACAGTGCTGCATTTACTTTTTCCTCTCCATTATTGCCTCAGACACAAAGCTTTCATTTAAAAGCCACTAAACATTTCCTAACTAAGGGAGAGCTTAGTTCAGGGCCTTAAAAATTCCTCCAAAGAACGCACTATTTGTAAAAGCAATATGAAGAAAAGCACTGCAGACTCTGCATTGAGTGCCTCTGTTCTTCAGACAGACTTACACTTTTCCAGCCTGGAGGAGAGCATCTGTAGCAGCCCCTTATCTATGTGTGCTGGTTTTGCCTGGGGTAGAGTTAATTTTCTTCACAGTAGCTAGTATGGGGCTATGCTTTGGATTTGTGCTGGAAACGGTGTTGGTAATTCAGGAATGTTTTCATTATTGCTCAGCAGTGCTTCCACAGAGCCAAGGCCTTTTCTGCTTCTCACCCCACCCCACCAGCGAGCAGGCTGGGGGTGCACAAGAAGCTGGGAGGGGACACAGCCGGGACAGCTGACCCCAACTGACCAAAGGGATATTCCACACCATATGACGTCATGCTCAGCGTATAAAGCTGGGGGAAGAAGCAGGAAGGGGGGGATGTTCAGAGTGATGGCGTTTGTCTTCCCAAGTAACCGTTACGCATGATGGAGCCCTGCTTTCCTGGAGATGGCTGAACACCTGCCTGCCAATGGGAAGTAGGGAATGAATTCCTTGTCTTGCTTTGCTTGCGTGTGTGGCTTTTGCTTTACCTATTAAACAGTCTTTATCTCAACCCACGAGTTTTCTCACTTTTAGTCTTCCAATTGTCTCCCCCACGCCGCTAGGGAGGGAGTAGGTGATCAGCTGTGCTGTGCTTAGTTGCCGGCTGGGGTTAAACCATGACACTATGGAACAACCTGCTTGAAAGAGACCCTGTTGGTTTTGGAAATTAGTGTGCCTGGTTCAAAATGGAAATCCTGTACATTGTTTTTCAGGACTTCTCAAAACTTACTCATTACTTGATAAAGGAAACCATATCACTGTTTTTAGGAGGGGGAGAGAGAGAGAACAGGAACAACTTGATTTTGTTGCCATTCCACACCCGTATTTGACATGCCTTAAAACTACCACCTCTGGAAGAGCCAGAATGCAGCCTGCAAAAGCTGTGTGGCCAATTATCAACATTAGTGACTATAACCCATGAAGCAACGCTTTGCCATGGGCAAAGACTCAACCATAGGAAAACAACGTCACCACTGGTTATATTGCTACAGGGCTGTGGGTGTGCAGCCCTCAGCTCCCCTGTACTTTTGGAGGACTCACAAGCATGCTTGAGCCCAAGGAGTGATTCCCGGCAGCAGCAGAGGACAGCAGGAACACCAAGCTGCTGCCAACCAAAGTGCGCTTTGGCCCCAGGGCAGCTGAGCTCTCCAGCCGCGATCACCACTTGTACCCATCTACATACCTGTCCCTCCCATAGAGTTTGGATGTAGACTTTCTTTCCACTTCCAGTAAAGGAAAAAGCTGCAGGCAGAAATGTACTTATAAACATAAGCCTTAGTCCTCAAGTCCCTCCTGAACTGACTGTTCTTATGGCTTCTACCTGCAGGATCTCTGCTGTCCCTTCTTCTCTCTTTCTCTTGCCTCAAAGAAAAGCTTACTATCTTATACTTCTGAGTTAATGAGCTGGCCTGCCTGACCTGAATGTCAGGATGAATCAGCAGGCTAGTTCTGCACCTCCATGCCATACTGACACTCTCTCTCAAATGGATTTAGCATCATTTAATAATATTTTTCCCTGTATCAGTCCAGTGGCGATTCTCTCATACCGTAGAAGCATAAGTTGATCATTAATGTTATTGCACTTAAGATGGGTCTCATAGTCCAGCTTCAGCCTAGATACAAGATGGATTTTTTTCTTTGTAATAATCTGTATCAACAGCTACTGGTTGGTGGGTAACTGTTTCTGTCCTTTTGCATAACTCTTTAAAAGGGATTCCAGAGTGGAAGCCTATGTTCAAATCAGATTCCTAATTTAAATTTCATATACTTTTATTAGCAAAGATATATAAAATTAAAACTTACATACTGGCAACTCACATCCATACCTGCATTTATTATAATTAATTAAATTATTTGTATTAAATAAACATTAATATCCCCATAGTAGACTCATAGAATCATAGAATCAGTAAGGATGGAAAAGACCTCTAGGATCATCAAGTCCAACCATCAACCCAACACCACCATGCCTCCTAAACCATGTCCCGAAGTGCCACGTCTACACGCTTTTTGAACACCTCCAGGGATTGTGACTCCACCACCTCTCTGGGCAGCCTGTTCCAGTGCTTAACCACTCTTTCAGTAAAGACATTTCTCCTAATATCCAATCTAAACCTCCCCTGATGCAACGTGAGGCCTTTTCCTCTCGTCCTAGTACATGTGAACTGCTGAAGGCAAATCCCTGGACCAGGTAATTCAGGAGTTATGGAGTTCTAGATCTAAATCTGTGAATGTACTGAACTGGTTAAGAAGCTATAGCCTCTTCTGCAACTGCAGGGATGATATTTTCTGCATTTCTGTTTGTTTAGTTACTTAAATTCAGTGACTAATTTATTCATAACTGAGAAATTTTTGGCTGCTGAAAAACTGGATAGCTTATTATCCCCTTCCAATCCATAAATATAAATGAGGTGTAACAGGATGAGACCTGGTAGTTCTAAAATCATGCCAGACATGATGATCAGAAACTATTAGTACAATTTGTTAACCATGGACAATACTTCCTTTGTTTAATGAATCAATTAGTTTTAAAACCCATTTCAATAAATGAATGTTTTCCCTAAGTAACCAGCTATTTAAGGTGGTTTAATTTAACTAAAACAAACAACTTTATAATGTTAGGTTTGTGCTTTTAATTGAGTTGCAAATTCTATCCAACTGCCTCTTGACAAGAGACACAAATAAGAGTGGAATCATAATAGGGTAAATAGTAAATGTATCTTTTGCCATTTTTCTAAATTACTTCATAATTATAATCTGACTAAAGGTATATCAGGCTATACACTGGCTATATACATATAATATATTCACCTCACTAAAATAAGTAGCTTATTTAACATACAGGTTGTATTTAGGTGAAAATCAACATGTTCCTGTGGTTACTAATCAGGAAGGTACAATATTCCTTTAGGAAGGTGACTAATAAGTAAAAATGCAAACCAAGATTAAAATTGATTATTTAAAACTAAGTTTCCTGTTTGCTGGTTTAAGTGATGATTAAAATTGGTAACAGAAATCAATCCACAGTGGTCAACTCCTGCTTTTTATTAGAAACACAGCTTTAATTGTTTTTCTGTGGCAGAATATCTCACAAATGAAGAGAAAATCGCTTTTTGTGATCATTTATCTACGTGGAAACTTCTTAAGCACAAAGGACCCTTTTGTTGTGCTGGGGAAATTCTGCAGATTAGTAGTAGGTAGTAGGTAAACATCTTCTAGGAGTGGCACTAATCCAACATGATATCATTCTGCTGTAGACTTCTAGCTTAATTTTAAGCCAGCTTTAAGATCATTTACATGTACGTAATTCTGTAATTACCGACGAGAGCATTTTGTAACATTAGCATAATATCCAGCAATATTATTCACATTTCTTTCGTCAGTATGGATGCTTACACATATCATAGCATATGGAAAGCTGCCAACTTCACTTGAACCACTGAATTGTTCTGCCCATCATTCAATTTTCTTAGCATACGTTCACAAAATAGTGGCATTTTAAAGGAGGAATTGATAGTAACCCGCATAGTACCATTTAAAAGACAAATCTCTTCATCTCAACTGTCCCCTGGTCACCTCTGTGTGGAAATCTCTTCAGCATCCCTTCTCCTCTTTCCCCTTGCTCTTATGAAGTGAAAGACAGCCAAAGTCTTGTCAGTTAAGGGCTGAAGTGACAGCCCTGAAGACTGTAACCTCCTATAAACCCATCTAATAAGAATAAGAGGGTTAACAGAAATTCAAACTTACCATCAGAGTCTTGCCAAGAGACAAATTATATGGAATGAGCGGCCTGTTCAAATTTCAGCTTCCTTCCTCAGGACGCTCAATGACACCATTAAATGCAATGCTTTATAAGGCAGGGATTGTTCATGTGGAAGACATCAGTGCAAATGCAATACGTAAAAGGGGCAAATTCAGCATACTCCACAAGGTCAAAATAAAACCCATTGGCAAGGCATTCACTACAGCCCTGCTGTGCAAGGAGTGAAGGACATGTTAAACAGGGAAGGTACATATGCAATATACATAGATCCATGTCGTGCCTGCCCATTTGCCCTGCCTTTTCCTGGCAGAGTGTGGGTAGCTGCCGGGAGCACAGGGACTGGAGACAGGAGAACTTTGTTACGGGGAGCGTTACGTTTTATTTCTCTGTCCAAAACAGGGTCCTCACACAGGGGTCCTCAGCATCCTCAGTGCCATTCCACTCAGGTCCTGCAGAACAAACTTGTATCTGTAACTGCTCCATGGGCATACTTCTCTTTTCCTGTAGCTAGCCAGCCTTGGAGAGAGACTTGCATTTTGGCTTTTCTCAAATGGAAGACAGTGAAAGAGAATGCCTTAATTTTGGGGAAGACATCTGAGAACACAATATCAAAGTGCTCCAGTATTTTTCCCATTTTTCCCAGCAAACGATCAGGAGGGTCTTGCATCAACCACTGAAGAAAACCACTGAAGCAAAAACAGAGTACCAATCATGAGCTCCCTCCCCATCATGGCCTTCTGTAGCCAATCCACACTTAAACTCTCCCTTCATTACATCCATCCGCGTTCTAGGTAGACGCACATCCCCTACACCGTAGGAGACAGTTCCTCTTCAACAAGGACTCAATGCAGTTCACTGAAGCAGAAAAGAGGAAATTACATCCTGGATAATAGCTGCTTTAAATTTTCAGGGAAAAATATTAATATTAACTAATCTTGCCCTCTAGGCCATACGCAACTGCACTTCAAAGCCAAGCAAATAAGAGGCTGCTCCACAACTTGCATCTGAATTCAAGGAAAGAGTAGTGCATGATCTCTGCAGCTCTGTCCTGGTGATATTTAATTCTTAGAGTTAAGGAAAGAGACAGTTTTGTCCACATAAACTTACAGCCCAGTCTGGGTCATAAATTCAAAGGCAGCCCCAAGTGTCCTTTACAATGCTATTTGGATGGGCCTAATAAAAACAGTAATGGCTTTTGCTGTGATCTATCTGTCTCAGTAGGGAAGAAACAGAAATGTTACTGAATATAAGGGATTTTGATGTGATCTGGTCCTGTATGTGTCATACCATACCTAAGAGAAAGTTCAGAATAGGAGCTATTTTATGCAGACTAGTTCATCTCCAGAAAATTCTGCTTTTGTTTTCTGTCTCCCCTGTCTTCCTATCCTCAGTCTTATATTCAACAGAAATCTAAATGAAAACATGGGAAATTCCAGTATTTCAATACCTGATTTGCATATAAATACCTAATGAGAGGACAGGAGGGAGTAAAGAAGAGGGAGACAGTGGTGCCCCAGCAAGAGGACAAGAGGCAATTGGCACAAACTCACAGACAAGAAATTCAACTTAAATATAAACAAAAATATTTTACTGTCAGGGTGGTCAAACATTGACTGGCACAGGCTGCCCAGAGAAATTGTGGAGCCTTCATCTTTAGATATGTTCAACACCCGACCGAATGTTACCTTGAGCAACCTGCTCTAGCTTGGACCCTGCTTCTGACCAGAGACTTCCAAGAATCCCTTCCAACCACACCTGCTCCATGATTTCAAAGTTTCAACAAGTTTCTAAGGTAACACAACAAAATATCCCACTGCGAGATTTACAATTGAAATAATCGTGTCAGTGTTCTTGTACAGAAGCATTCCAGTTTGTTGAATCTAACTGATAACTTTATTTGCAGATCTGTTTGGCATTAAATTACAATTGCCTCCTTTACCCATGATTATTTTGCAGTAAATTATTCCCCATTATTACCTTCCTTTACCAGTCCAACGTTTACTTTGGTATCACATGCCCTGTCAACATATGGCACAGCCAAACTATGGAAGAAGAACATAAGTGATAAAGTACCCAAATTGCAATTTGGCAAATTGCAATTGGCAAAATCTTCTGTGACTCAAGAGTAAATATTTTTGTTTGGTTCAAGAAACTGAAATACTTTAAAATGATCACGCAAAATGACAAAAACTATGTAATTTTAATATTCCTGATAGAAAAAAAAAATATTTGGAAGCATGATTCTATTCCCTTTAGTTTGTAGAAACTACATTTCGCACACAAAAAACCCACTTAGATGCAAACTACCAATAAGCATTGGGTTAACAAAGCGTAACTGGAGACTCTGTATTGTGCTTCACAACTATCTTTGAAATTCTACAGTCTACTCTGCGGTAGAAAAGGGGTGACTCCAAATTTAGTAACTCCCACAGAGGGCTACGGAGAAAAATACTGGGAGCAGGGAGTCAATATCCCAATCCTACTGTCACCCCAAAGTGTCTAGTTACTGTTGTATGTGGCAGAAGTTAAAAGCCAATAATGAGCTACATGCATCTATCCCATCTAGCAGCTTAGATGCAAAATATTTGTTCCTGTACACACTGATATAAAATCTAAGGATCAGTGGAGGATACACATCCCAGTGAAAAATGACAACTCAAATGGCTTCACAGCCAGATAAGTTTTCGCAGGATGCTGCTACGCCTTGTGCTGCAGTAGCACAGGGGAGCCGACCCAGCCAAAAGCAGCCCTGCAAAACAAAGAGATCATTTTTCAAGCTGATCCATTCCCTAAACTGAGACTGCCCATTCAGAAGGAAGTCAGCAGGACCACATGGCCAGGGAGCACGAGGAGCAATAGCAGCCTCAAACAGATCAGCCTAAGTGGCCACTGAGTGGGTCTCCGGCTCACAAAACTGTGTGCGTGTGTGTGTGTAAGGGAGACCTTTATCTTTTCAAAGCAAAGAGCTGTTAATTAACTGGGCAAGTACTGGCACTTGGTCTAATGGAGACAACTGGCACCTCTCAGGAAATGAAATAATGTTTAGTTCAGTCAAGAGAGAAATTGTGGAGAGGAAGATTAAATCTGTAAGTACCTCCTGGAGGACTTTGGATGGACTATAAAAGCTAGTATCCCCAAGGGGTTCTCTCCACAGCATGCAACCCAATGTGTTAAACACACACAAGTCCAGCATCCCTAATGAGGTGTACATGAGGAAAAGCTGCAGCGGGTTAGCTGAACTTAGGGACAGACCCTCCTGGCTGAATCTCGGGGGAGCCAAATTACACGTAGCTTCTCTGCCCCCATCTTTTATAACCGTGCTGCTTACCTTGGATCTGCACAATCACTGCATTTTCCTTTTACCTTGCCCAAGTTGTTCATGATCTCAGGGCTCCTGCGCAGCAAGGTATTCCTCACCCAAAGGCATGACCACACCGCAAAGTGTGACACAAAACACCCGCACAAGCATCCCCAATCCCAGCCTCTTCCCTGGAGTGAGTGAAGGGCAGCAGAGCAGCTGCTGCTGTCATCCTGATGGCACAGTGTGTGTCTGTGGGCATTTTTCACATCCTTGATGTACAGCCCCTTTTTCAAATGGCAGAATCCCTTATCCTCTGTCTTCATACAGTATATACAGTTTTTTGGAAATGCAAAAAAAATCTCTAGTACCTCAGAGAGAAAAAAAATACTCAGCAATTGATCTGTTGTGACATTTATGTACACAAGTAAAGATCAGCCACCATATATTAAACATAATATACATTGTAGATATATTTTATTCCCCTGCTGTTCTTGAGGAATGAAAGTGCTTCTGAGGACAGGTGTGAGAAATGAAAAGTGCTTGGATTGTGTAGGGAAAGATGGTTCTGAATAACGTTAAATTTTTAATAACTTGCGAGTTGCATCATCAGCAGAGCAGCAGTAGATGTGAGAAAATAGAAGAAAGAACCACATGGAAATCTCTCCACACATATCTCTCCTGTTAACTTTCATTTTTTCCCCCACCAATCTTTTTGAAGGATGCTGCTGACTCCAAGTCTTCTGTGTTGTGAGTCATGTTGTGCTGATCACCTGTCGGAGCCCAGGAGATCTCTAAGCAAGAGGCATATGCAGGCTGGGAATAAGATCTGTTTGAAGAGGAAAGCTAGCCTCTCTTATAATTATTTTTCCTCCAGCAAAGCAAGCAGAAGTAGTGGTGATTTCTCTTTGACAGAGCTAGCTAATTCAAAACACACCTCCCTTTTTTCACTGCTTGATAATAAAGAAATACAGCACTGGAGTGTTTCCTAGTAGAAATTAAAACAAAAATAGATGTAGGCATCGATTGTTCTTGTATAACCAGCTGCTACAGTTATCTTCTCTCATCCTGTTGATCTAAGAGAAAAACATGCAACCACCTATTATACACTACTGATACAGAAAATCTGCACAATGTGGGATGCAATATTCAGCTCACACAGCTAGAGTTCACTTGACCAGTTGTGTGCTGAAGATCAGAGTAAGCTGACAATTGTTTAAACACATCTTCTTGCTCAGCTGGTCAATTATTCACAGGTACAGTGGAGCAGGAAAACAGCTTCTGTTAGTGTGAAATGTGCATTTACATCTATCAAGGACTTGCTGTGAGATCTTTGGCCATCGCCTCCCTTCTCTGTGCCTCTGGTTTTCCTCCCACTCCTCGCTCTTTGCTAGCCCAGGTTCACGTGGTCTGAGTGGCCGCCTTTTGCTGCATAACGTGGAGCATGAGACCCTTGATCTCGGTGAGGGCCTCGAGGTGCTGCTGTTCACAGTTAAGTAATAGCTGCTTCTTTTTCCCTGCTGTAAGCTACACCACCACCCTTCCCTTGGAGGAAAGGTGGTAAGCTGGAGCTTAAGGTACGTTAAACAGTCCCCACCTCGCTACGGCTCCTCTGCATAACCTGGGGCAGCCCACTGAAGGTCCAGCCCAAGATAACAGGAGATGAGCATCTCAGTGTCTTATGCACTCAGTAACTCTTGAAAACCAGAGCAAGAACCGTAATCTGTCTTTCAGCTTATGGCCCAGCCCTAACTCACATTCAAAAGACAGACGTTGTCTGCTGTCTCGCGTAACATGGCTCTTATAAGTTCATTAGTGTTGTGATGACAACCAAAGGTTTAGAGGTCAACAGAAACCAAGTTTGCCAAAATACCAACCTATGGGTTTTTTTGAAGTCCTGTTTTGACACACAAAATCGCTATTAATTCACAATAATAACTTATTGCAGTCTCACACCTCTGCAGGAGGTCCTGTCATATTGATAGGACTAAAATCTCACATGCCTTATATTTGTTTGAAGGGTTTGAAAAGCTTTTTATCTGTTTTATTTATTATTTAGGGAATACTGTAAGCATAAAAGATGCTTTATGAAATACAGTAGAAGACAAGGTCTCTGGCACCAAAAGTCCTGTGATCTACTTCAAATACAATACATGTAACATCCGTTTAGATGCAAGTGTGTGTAAAGGTGTCAGTTATGTGGGAAAAACAATGTACAGGTTTTCATTAAAAGACAAAAAAGACTTAAACTCTCAAAAGACCTCCACTGATCTTTTTGCTTTGAAATCATGGAATGATACATGCTCACAATTCTGTTTTTAAACTAAAGCAGTAATGAAAGCTGGCAGCATAGTACATTTGTGCAACTTTACACTAACAGGCCAAGAGTTGAGCCTATTAAAAAGAAGAAAAAACTGTACTGAGGCAATAGATTTCATATTTAAGTGTAGTATGATTACAGAAACAAAAAAACCCTTCTTATCCCACATACATACAGTTTATGCTGAATATTAATTGTGAATGTGATTCACACATTTGACCCTTAAAGAATATAATTATATGTTACATAGTACAATATAATACAATATAATAAATATAATATAGAATAATTACTATATTAAGATATATATAGGCTCATACATTATATAGAGTCTCATCACAACCAATGGGAGCACTGTCACATCCTGCAGAACACAGAGGAAAAGGGAAGAGTTTGGACAGAGAAACTGTTGCAAAACACTACTCCTGAATAAGGAAAAAATACTGTTAAATAGTCTGATATTATATTAAAAACAATATTGAATTAAAAATTTGGACAGTTGAAATACCTTCCTAAGACTGAAAAACACATATGGCAAGAATACCAATAAATGACTCTTGCCAACATATCTTTATCTGCTGTAAGTGAAAAAAACAGGCATTAGATAGAGTTCCCATTGCTTCACCTCCTAAATATATTGTTGAGATCCTTATTTATTTGCATTTGGATCAAAAGGAGATCACTTGGGGAAAGACTGCATTGTGCCCACTCTCCTGCAGCAGATTTTCCTGGATTTCATATGAAGCAGCAGGCTGTTAGGAATTAAGTTGCTGTGAGCTCCAAAGGTCACAAATACTTCAGTACTTCAAACTAATGATGGGCACTGTTACAGACAAGTGTATTTAAAAAAACCCCACCTTTCCCTGCTTTAGAAACAACCATTTTCACTTTATGTTCACTAGCGGCGCATCTTCAGTGGTTTTGCACTAGAAATATTATTTATTTATTTGCACGGACGCCAGGGACAAGCTTCTGCTCATTGGAGTGGCAGAGGTGTAATGTAATTCCCTTGAAGTTAATCAAGTAACCATAGCTTCCTACTCATATAATGCCCACCCTCCTAATAAAAACCTGTCTGCAGAATGCTATCTGTTCTTTAAATTTTAATACACGGAAACATATATATTGAAGAAAATCTCAGCCAGAAGACAGAACTAAATGCTTTAGAAAGAGGCAGTTTCATCTTGCATCTAGCAATTACTTTTGCTGATTGTCAGTGCACAATTACATGAATGTACAAAGATTTAATTCTGTTCTCACACATCATTGGGCAGTTTGCGTGTAAATGAGCCTACCCACGTGCTGTCTCCACACATTTGTTGTCACTAATGCTAAACAATGGTTTGCTGGGCTGAAGTGAGTATAGGATGTGGTCTAAAAGAGGATGGGGAGCAGAGAGGCACATCTATTTTCTATGTCTTTGCCAGGTTAGGAAAAAAAAGGAAAGGAAAAAAACCCCAGATTTCATTACTAAGGACAGAAACTAAAAACATGCAACTAAATGCATAAAACAGATTCCAGTGAAAATTAAAGGCGTTTGAAAGGTGAGATCTTTGCAAAGTGTCCAGCATTAATTAACCAAAAAAAAAAAAAAGTAAGTATATAGTTAACAAAGCTGAGTAATTCTTTATTCTCTGTGCAAAATAAAATCTTGAATGTGCGTACTGTAGGTACATTGCAAAGTATTACTACATGGCAGAAAGTGTGTAAATTATGCTACTTTAATGCAACTTGAAGATTGTGATGCAAACCAACATAAAGTGTCATTACATGATATAGCTGGACTTCCGACCCTTTTGTGACAATAATTAGGCTGAACAGAACATTGGAAACAAGGAAGGGAAGGCCATCTGAGGTATTATTTCATGTTAGACTTACTGCAATCAGCTGTGTAAATATAAGCATAATGTTCCCTTCAGTATTTGTTCACCTTTGTTAAAAAGGTGGACAGTGTCAGAAAAGTAGTAAGCTGTGGGGTAGCTGCGTTGTACCCAAAATTTTGAACAAGATCTTATAAAACATTATTTTTCTTGGTACATATCCAGGAAGATACTGACGTGTGTTCTTGGCTGTCTGGCATAGAAATAATCTTAATGCAGCTATTTGAACTTTTCACATGTTTGCCATTACACACGTACCCATTTGCTGTGCTGGATTAGGGTCATTTATACAGGAAGCCAAACTACCTGTTTACCTTGAACCAGCTGCCTGATCAAGGGCAAACTAAGGCACCAGTCCTGTATAACAACATTTGGATGAAAAAGATCTAATTCTCAGGTACTATGTTAGAAGCACACCCCAGGAGTTGGGACCAGTCCTAAGAGAGAATATAAGGTATCACTCTTCTGATCTTGTACCATTTAAAAGAGTAATCATTTATTCCTGATACATGTTTTCTGCCTCCCTGCTAAATTGTTATAATCAGTTTCTCACTCTCTAATCCTTAATTTTCTTAATAACCTCTTGTGAGAAACTCTGCCTTGTCTTAATGCCATCTTTTTCATCTGCACAATTAAGATTAAATTATCAGATTTAATCACATATTACTCACATTAGGCAGATTTGGATATCATTTACAGGGATCCCAATCAAATGTAAAAACCCTGCCGAAATCAATGGAATTAGGATTTTTGTAAGTGATAACAAATAAGGCCACAGGCAGTGCTCATGTGGTGTGGAACAACACTAGGCACCAGCTGGTATTAACTTTCCTGATGCCTTGAGCTTCTGACCTTGTTCATCCCACTGCATTTTGACTGGCTGGCCATTTCAGGGCTTCTGCTGCAGTTAATGAGGTTGTTAAATAGTGGGGGGTTATAGGAAACTGATGAATTTTGAGAATTTCAGACTTCAGAAAAATCTTCCTTCAAATTTAACTGACAGCTTGATCTTCTGGGAAAAAGTTAGTAACCAGAGACAGTCAGGCTGAGACATGACCTGCACAACTCATTTGCTTTGTGACCTCCTTGAGCTTCATCACTAAAATTACAGGAAGACAGTTTTCATAAAATTCTGCTGCTTATAACATATGGTTTTAAAGGCACAGAAACCATGCTGAGAAAATTCTGCTCTCAGGTCTAAGTGTAATGAGAAAATCAAACTGGAAAAAAGTTTCTAATCTTAGTTGTAAGATCTAAGAACTGACTTGTTTTTCCCCCTTTATTTCCTCCTAGAAGACAGAACAGTGGTGAAAATAATAATTTTTCAAGCATCTTCAAAGGACTGAATTTGTTAAACTTCTTAATCTTTCTTTTATAACTGAAGAATGAACTGCATTCTCTGTATCAAGCTCTTGCATCTTAAAGAACAGTGTATAGATTTTTAAAAGGAGTCTTATAAAGACCAAGTCTAGAATTATTTATCATGTTTTAATTTCCCCTTTTAAAATAACATCAGTCATGAACTATTAAATATAATGTATTTCATCTGGTGTTTTCATCTTTTATCATTGTAGCATGGTCCACCAGTGTGTTAATCAAAAATTAAGGACAAAGCAATCCCAGAGACTCATAGTAGCATTTTATCCATGCAGAGATTCCTGCAGAGATTAGGAAACCAAAACATAAAATAAGATTTCTACTGGGCAAGTCTGAATTTTTATTAGATTTTACCATTTCTGTGTACCTTTTAGGGTAATTACAGTGCTAACAGAAATGCAGTGCACAAATCCTCATGTATCTGGTGAGGATGTCCTCACCAGTTTTGAGCAATTCTGTACACAGAGTGCATGTTCACTGTCCTTGAAGTGCCAAATCTAATCTAAGGTCTATAATGTGCTCAACTTCCAGTTAGCTTTGATGTATCACAGCAGACTGACAGGTATCACTAAAACCCAAACCACCACAAATTATGTTCTTAGCAGTTCTGCTTCCTGAAACAGAAGATCCCAGGGTGAGATGAGATTTTTATTCTAAATTTATACACACTCATCATAGTGCTGTAATCTGCGGTTAAAGGTTTAATCCATGATTTTATCCTGGCTTTTATACAACTTCCCTACTAAGAGCAAAGTCCTTATCTCTCAGATGGACAGATTAAGAAATGGACCAAAGGGTGGCTGAGCTCTGCAATTATATCACTGCACCAATACCAAGAGGGAAATCAATTGGCTTCAATAAAATAAAAACAAATTTTTAGTTAATCATCTCACAAAGTTTATGATTCTGAAGTATTTTCTTTGAATTTTCCCATCCTTGAACATCTCACTTTTTCCTCGACCTAAAAGAAGGCTTTTCTTTATATTATTTCCAACATAAGCAAGTCGTGAGCTACTAGAAACATTTCCCATTGCATTCTCATGAAATTTCTGTCTGAGTTTCCAATCCAAATAATTTTAGACAAGTTCACATACTTTAGCTTAGATATGCTAAGGCATATGAAGAGGTTTTTTTAAGCTTCAGATTGGAAAGACTTCAGATTGGAAGACCTCCTTAAAACACAAATTAAAAATTTGATAAAACTGTCACAGTTCATCTTCCTGAAACAAGCACTTTCTCTTCTGCTCAGTAAACTGCTGGCTTTTTATGATATGTTATTCAAAAGTCAAGATCTTTTCCAGTTCTCGCAGACATCAGATATTCCATCATATTCATTAAACACATGAAGAGTGTAGAAATACTATTTGTCAGCATTGTCCTTCTCTTCCTCCAGCAAGCTCTATAGATTGACTGTCCATGTGGTTTGCCTGCACAGTTGCATCCCCCAATTAATTCCTGTCAACATGGATTTCTTAACTGACTGTAACAGAAGCAATACTGAGTCTTAGTTTGAGGTGCAGGTACATGATACACATTTGGTGTACGAGGTACATTTGGACTGGGGGTGTATGCACAAAGATTCCCCCACCCCTACGCCCCCAAGATACGTCATATAGAGCGTTGTAAAATGATTTGGACTGAGAGAGCAAAAAGAAAAAGGAAAATAGCTTTGCTTGAGCTTTTCAATATTTACATCAAAACCAAACGGGCTATGATATATGAAGAGAAATTATATGTGTGTGCATGTGTCAAAAAGTCTTTGAAGTGTTTCTAGCAAACCCTTATGAAGGAGATCAATATTGAGCAGCAAGGATGGAGTTTTCAGTTCTACTAGCGCTTTAAGCTGATAATCCATTTGGAGGCAAAGCATGCCTAAACTTCTATTCTAGTTATGTAGCCCTGCTCTCCTACTGTGTAGGGCTCAGGTGCCAGCTGCCCTTACTCCAAACCAGCAGACACAGTCCAAACCTGGAAAAATATCTTGTCTGTTCCGGATTGGATTCCTGGGAATTTGTATTCTGAAAGTTGGACTTTTCAGTATTGCTTCATACATAACCTTACAGAAAGCACACTTCAGGGTTTGGGGATTTCACTTAAGAACTTTCTTTATTAAGAAATTTTTCCTCCAGCCCCTGGTGTAAATCTCCCACGTTTTAGAAACTGCCAGAAGCCAAAGCAGCAGAGGGCTTTCATGTTTGTATATGGCTAGAAAATCTAGTTTGTAAGACCCTGGTGTTCTTTTGCTATTTCTGCTTACTGTTGCTCTTTAATTAACAAAACAAAAACCCACCCAGCCATCTAGCAGAACTTTTCCATTTCTTCCAGATTATCACATTTTGTTTCTCTTTCCTGCTTGGTTTTTCCTGAAAGTCACAGGGCCTCGCTGAACTTTAATCTTTCACAAATGCCTGTTTCTAAACAGTCTGGTGGCATTTCTCCCTTTTCCCATCCTCCTGTGGAACAGTCCATGCACACACATCTCGCTCCTGCTGCAGCCTTAATCCTCGCTGCTTCTGTGTGACCTACCACCGTTCCCATCACAGACTTCTTTAACAAAACATATTACATTTATTTAGCACCTTCCTTACAAAAAAAAGCCTGTAAGCAGACTGGCTGGGAATTTTTCTGTCATGACTTTCCACCCCAAACACACACACAAATGGAAATCATAGCTCTTTGAAAATTCCAGTCCCTGGGTTTTAGGATAAGCCAAACAGAACAAAACGTTTTGCTTCAGTTTTCACAAAGGAAAATTGAAACAAAATTTGTGATCTTTCTAAAATTGAAACATTTCTGTTTTTCCAGCCAAAGTGAACTGTTTTGTCTGGCACCAGTTCAGTGCTGGTCTGTCTGCCTGTGGAGTTACAGCTCCTCCCAGGAGCAGCAGGGTGGTTGTCTGCGGCACATATTCCTTGTCTTAGGTAGGGCTTCCTGTTTAGGCTATTGCTTCTAAGATAAACAGCACTGTCCCATCTGCCTTCTGCACTAATTCAAATATTTTAATTATAAAATTATTTAAACCAGCTTTTGGAGATACTCAGCTGAACAAGACAATGAACACCACTCTTATCACAGGAGGTCAAAGGACAGCTTTAGAAACTAGTAAAAACAGTGGAGAGGCCTGTTATGCCAGCACAGTATTTTCCCTACAAATAGTTAGGAAGGACATAGATACTTTTTGCAAGAGTAAAAAGTCTTTACCTTAAAAAATTTGGTATAAATCTCCTGTCTGAGGAACAGGCTTTGAATGCTTTCTTGGCCAAAGTTGGTCTTGCCAGCTCACAAAACAAGCTCTGAACAAATAAGGATCAAAGAGCTGTTTAATGGCATTGTTACTGTTGTTTACTAAAAGAATTCTTTAACTGCTGAGTTACACAAATGTCTGTTTACTTCTTAATATTGACTGTCAAAATTTTCCTAGTATTCATTGTGAAAGTGAATGTAGATGAGTCCATGGAGGAATCAAGCATCTATTTCTCCATAGAAGTAACCCCTTTGAATATATGCCTTTCCACAAGATTTACAATAAAATCTTGGGGTTTTAGGATAACTTTAGCTCAGCACAGTGCCCGGGGCACTCCTCCCCACCACCTTCCTCCATGTTTGTGGGTCAATATGTGTCCAAATACCTGAACACCCTCAAAAGAAATTCCACAAGCCAAGGCCCTCCATACCATCCACCTCAACATGAATGGAGGGAGCAGTCTTATGAAGTCCTGGACATGTTGGTCATTTCCAACATAGCAGCTGTAGATAAGTTTAAAGATATTTAAAGCTAAATCAGAACTGAAATCCTTCCCCAGAGTCCACCTACAGAGACGCTGTGGCAGCTCTCAGTGTGTAGAAACACGGGGTATGAGCTGGTTGCCCAGCTGATGCAACTGTGCTGAGCCTGCCAAGACCAAGTGCCTTAGAGAACTTCATGGTAGGACATTGCTTCCCACTATTCCATACAATGATTCAGGGTGAAGTTCTCATATTAGAGTAGAAACACTTTGGAAAATGTATTAAGTAAATTATTTGTAAAGATGTCATCAATCTGGTGAGTTTACCACTACCCTAAGGATAACCACAATATCCTTAATTGCAAATTAATAATAACAAGGAAAAGAATGTTTTCCTGAAGGACATTTATTCGGTAGTGTAACCAGAGGCCTACCTGACCTCCTTTGAATGGAGATAGGCCTAGCTGGGTAGTATACAGTACTTTGGTACGCCTTGTAGGAACCATTCCTTTTTCCAGAAAGTCTGAGCAGCCTGCCTCACTCTGTGTTTGAAAGCAGCTTCAAATACAAGGTCTGCAAGGTAAGTAATCACTAGTCAATGAGCATCAGACAAAAGTATCAACCTGATGCACTGAGGACCACCTTTCCAGAAACCAATGTGTCATACTCTGGCTGCAGTCAGTCACAAACAATTAGACAACAGAAGTACAGTATCACGCCATTTCTGCTCAAATATATGTTCTTTTAAATCACAGGGTAAACTTTTGCTTCTCTTTTAAATAATCTAGCACCAGAAATGAATGTTAGCCTAAGGAATTGCATGTACAGGAAGAATCAGGCATGTTCCCTAGCACTTTGCATAGCATCTTTCATACAAAAGGACATATACACTGAGTATTAGTAATTGCCGGTTACATATAAACTGTGTACAAGATAGTTTGTATTTGAAGTGTCAGGACTTCCCACGGAGCAGAGGAGATGCACCATATTCCTAGGGCTAAACAAGATCCTTCCGCCTTAGCCAGGCAACAACACTGAGTGGTAGCTGGAAATAGAAGGAGCTGGGTGACCTCTCACTGTTTTTTCCTCCACTTGCTTGAGACTTTCTAATTTCCATTTCTACAGTCATGGGGAGATTGCTCTCATCTCACACTAGCCATGTAAAAGGAGGGTTGGGCACTCTTTACTTTTACCTGTCGTATCACGTATCTGCATAAGGCAAGACCAGAGCACAGGTGGGAGTGAGGTACATCATCAAGC
>WAAD01010447.1:36859-86473 GCA_013389945.1 Fregata magnificens | reverse complement strand
CCGCTCCGGAGCCCTTCGCCTCGGTGGCTTCCAGTCGGAGCCACCCTCTTTCTGCAGGTCTTCTGGTGTCACTGCCATGAGGGTGAGAAGGGCATGTTTCCTCCAACCAAAGCAGGGGTCCAAATGGAAAGGCTCTCTCTTGTTATGGGACAGGAAGAAAGAGAATGCACCTTGGCGACAGAATCCAGAGATGGAGTTTCCGCAGAACTCCATCTTTATCTTTTTTTTCCCACAGGCAGCATCCCCGGCACTCTGGCTCATATGGAGGCAATAAATTAAATTAATTTCCCCAAGTCGAGTCTGTTTTGCCCATTACGGTAATTGGTAGGTGATCTCCCTGTCCTTATCTCGACCTACAAGCTTTTCATTGTATTTTCTTCCCCTGTCTTGTTGAGATCAGGGAGTGACAGAGTGGCTTGCTGGGCACCTGGCAGCTGGCCAAGGTCAACCCACCAAAATAGAAACGGCTCCATAAAGTGAAACAGGTAGTGTTGTGACTGAGATGTCCATACTGTCTACAATGAGGAGGTGATTTCTCTGAATAAGCTCTTGTCTGGTCCTGTACACTGCATGCCTGCTATAGGCCAGAAGACATTGGATGCAATTCTTCTTGTACAGTTGTGCTGCTTTTGGCTGGGATAGAGTTAATTTCCTTCATAGTAGCTAGCATGGGGCTATGATTTGGATTTGTGCTAAAACCAGTGTTGATAACACAGGGANGTGCTAAAACCAGTGTTGATAACACAGGGATGTTTTAGTTATTGCTGAGCAGTCCTTACACAGAGTCAAGGCCTTTTCTGCTTCCCACACCACCCCACCAGCGAGTAGGCTGGGGGTGCACAAGAAGTTGGGAGGGGGCACAGCTGGGACAGCTGACCCCAACTGACCAAAGGGATATTCCATACTATATGATGTCATCCTCAGCATATAAAGCTGGGGGGAAGGTTGGAGGGGAGGTCACTGCTCGGGGACTGGCTGGGCATCTGTAGGTTGGTGGAGAGCAATTGTTTTCATTTGCATCACTTGTCTTTCCTGGGTTTTATTTCTCTCTCTGTTATTTTCCTTTTCATTACAATTCATTAATATTTTTATTATTGTTGTTGTTGTTGTTATTTTATTTCAATTATTAAACTGTTTTTATCTCAACCGATGAGTTTTCTCTCTTTTACCCTTCTGATTCTCTTCCCCCATCCCGCTGTGGGGGAGTGAGCAAGCAGCTGTGTGGTGCTTTGTTGCTGGCAGGGGTTAAACCATGACAATAGTTTTATTAGAAAGAAATATAGTTTGCTCACTCATAAATTATTCTGTGACATAACTAAAGTATGGTATGTGGGCAAATTCAGAAGACTTAAAAAGTGCAATTCTGATTCAAACTAAAACAATCCTACAGATTTCTATGTATTCCCACAGCAGTTTATGTCTCACTTTTTCCATCATAAGGGTAGATGTTTAGCATAAATACTTGTGTAGATTCCTGGTACAGCAGACAATCGGGGGTACCAGTAGAGAGTTAGTCACTGATTCCAATCTGCTCATAGGCAAGTTGGGTGAAATGAATCTCTGCCTAAGTTAAATAACCATCAAAATGCATACATGACTTCTATTCTATGATCAAGACACTTACATTCCTTAAATAAAGTTGATATATTTTCTCGGCAAATGTGTACTGAAGTCTTAACCCTGAGATGAGTTCTGCCTTTGCCAGAATAAAAATGCTCCAGAAGCACAAATGTGAGCTGGTTTTAATTACAAATTATAACAAAAATATTACTGAAGTGTTTATTAAAAATAGATATAACTCATTTTTCAAGAAATTAAGTAGCTAAATTTGTATGTATCCAATCTCCTAATTTATTATTTCTGTATATTGTAGGATTCTAAGCAACACCTATATAAACATGATTCTTTTGCATTTAAATTTATGTCTTTAAATCAAGAAACGTGTTAAGTGAATAGTACTCCACACTCACTTTAGACTCAGTAGAAATAAATAAAAAATCTCCAGAGGGACACTCCATCTAAGATCCAAATTGCTTTCTGGAGATGCTTCTCTCTCTTTATTGATTGCATAAAGAGTCTTGACACTTGTCCAATGCTAGGAAGGATGAATCTGAGCCAGAATAACTAGTGTTGTTCTATTAACTGAATTAGCTATGCTTCCTGTTTTTTCTTAATTTCTTATCTTCCCTTTTTTGATTACTATTTTTTCCTTTCTCATTGTACATTTACTAGGCATGTTAACAATGCTAGTACCTTTTATTGACTAGGAAAATTCACTAGAAATCTCTTGATATAAATCACACAAACAACTAAACACAGAAAAGTAAATTCTGTGGTTACCTGAAATACTTTTCTTTATTCTTTGACTACCAATAATACACTTGTCCTTGCTGTAGTCTTTTAATTATAAAAGTCTTTCTTGGAGCACACTGCCAAAGAAATGGGTTTTCCCCTGTTTGCTTAGTTTGTGGAAAGATATGGCACATTTTTTCTCACATATTTTATTTTGCATTTTATTATTTTATAGGTCTACTAAGGGTTAATGGTCTCTTAATACACTTTTTTAGAGAAACTCATCCTTTATAATAGTATGGGTAAAATTTTTTAACAGGCTAGGCCATCTACTATTTAGAAGACGTTCAGTCCTTGAAAGCATTAACAGATTCAGTCCTTCTCATGGGCTTTGAAATTTGACTTTGTTGATCATAGGCTTCTGCTACTATGCTAGCACTTTGTCTTAGTCTTTACTGCCAGCCTTTCTAGTCAGCATCAAGTATTGCAACAGATACCTACACACTGTAGTGTTTTAGACACTTTTAAGTGCCCCATTTACATAGTATTGGAGCAATTCATTATCTTTAATGTTTTTAGTCTTAAAATATCCCATGGGGAATAAAGTACTCTTATCCTCATTTTCAAACAGGCTAGTGAGACACACGTATTCATTGAGAATTTAAAAGCTGAATTCAGCTGCCTAAACACAGTGCCAGCTAAGGTCCCCTAAAATATTCAACTCCGGTTTCCTCTGCCATTCCAGAAAAGTTCAAGTCTCCTGTAAGTCCTGTGTCATATCTGACACTTCTGTGAAAATGTCTTAGATATCCTAGGGCATCTTAAATTGCACTAACCACCTATGTTTAGGCCAATGATTCAAACCCTAAAAGCTTGAAGGATGTTTTAAGACGAGGTGAGAGATCCAGGAAAACCTACCTGATGTGATGAGAAGTTTGAAACATGCCAGAGACCTAACGTCTACTGAATTATCCAGGCAGACATCTTTCCTTGCTTAACTGAGTAGTCAGATTGGGCATTTTAGAGTCAAGAAATAGTCTCAAGATTAGGCTATTCTGATCCGGTTTAAGAGCATATCATGACAGTCCACGTCGGAATAATTATCTATGGTTAGAGTACTTGGATAACAGACCTCCTTAAATCTATGATGGTTTGGACTCACATCTTGAAAGAGTGGATGAACCCCTGGGCTAAAAGGTATTCTAATATAGTAGTTCTGTTGAATTTAAATCACAATGCAGTGCAAAAGAAAAAATCTTGGCTTCAGGAAGCCTGTGTCCCTGTCTTACTGATTTTACTTAATCTTACTGAAGGCCTCCAGTGCTTACTCCTCTATCTGTTGAAGTGCCTTATTTTAATTTATTTTGTTAGCTTATATTAGAAAACCAATTGCATTACTGTTTTTATTATGCTATAATATCATAAATATATATCATATATATGATATATGTATCATATATGACCTACAGGATAGTATTTAAGCAGCATAGATCCAGCAGCAGCTGCAGGTGGCATGGAAGATCCAAGGTACGAAGTTTTGGAGAGCAGAGAAAAATAAGAAAGCCCAAAAGAGAGGACTATTGGATAGGATTCAGACAAAACATTGCAGCAGTGTAGATGTGGAAGAGAATGAAATGAGACGATCAGAAAGCATTTTGGAAAACAGCGTAAGAGGTAATTCACAAGAGTATGGAGCATGAGGACTGTGAACTCAGAAAAGAAAGGGAAAGGAAATGAGTGAAAAAGCAGTGATACTTCTAGGGCTGCCTTAAATGATAAGAAGGAGAAACCCTGCTGCTAAAACCTGAGCAATTCTTTACACCATTTAATTCATTTAAAGATAAACATAGGCACAGAGTCACAGAGTGATTGAGGTTGGAAGGGACCTCTGGAGGTCATCTTGTCTGACTCCATGCCTAAGCAGGTTCACCTAGAGCAGGTTACCCACCATCAGTTATGTACCATACACAAACTTGATGAGGCTACACTCTGCAGATCATTAATGAAGATGTTAAACCGCACTGGAGACAGCATTCACCCCTGGAGTACACCGCTAGTTACTGGCCTCCAACTAGACTTTGTTCTACTAACCATCACCCTCTTGGCCCGGCCTTTCAGCCAGTCAACCCACCTCCCTGTCTGCTCATCCAGCCCATACACCAACAGTTTGTCTCTGAGGATCTTATGGGAGACAGTGTCAAAGGCCTCGCTGAAGCCCAGGTAGACAATATCCACTGCTCTGGCCTCATCTACTAGGCCAGTCATTTCATCATGGAATTTTATCAAGTTGATCAAGCATGTGTTCCCCTTGGTGAAGCCATGTTGACCATTCCTGTTGATTTTCTTGTCCTTAATATTTCCTTTCCTATCATTTAGTGTCCATCTTGCTTTCACTACCTTTGGGGCACTGTACAAGATAAACTTCCTTTTAGTGTTTGTTTGAGTAGTTGTTACCTTCATGACATCTAAGTCTCTGCTATATGCCATATTATCAGAAATTGTGATGAGATATGATGAAGTGATTATGAAGACTAATCAATAACACTATAAAGTACTTTATTTTGCAAGGTTTAGCATATCCGGTACTTCTTATGTTGATAACTTCCTTTTCATTTTTCATTAGCTGAAAATATCTTGTGGGGACATCCCTGGTTACATGTGAAATTGCACAGATTTTGTGGCATAGTATTTTTTACAGTGGATGGAAGCAGATGTTTGAGTTATGGTTTTGCTAAACTTCAACAATGGCAAACATTCTGCAAGACAACTATAGGTTTGTTTGTCATTGATGTAAAATATTGACTCCACTAGTCTCCTTGACACCTATACCTGTATCTTGGTTTGATTAAGTGTAGGAATTCCACTTGAAATAATCACTTTAGCAAATATTAACTGGAATCATAGAATCATAGAATATCCTGAGTTGGAAGGGACCTGTGACGATCATTGAGTCCAACTCCTGGCTCCACACAGGGCAACCTAAAAGTTAAACCATCTACCTAAGAGCATTATCCAAATGCTTCTTGAACATCAACAGGCTTGGGGCCACGACCACTTCCCCGGGGAGCTTGTTCCAGTGTTTGACCACCCTCTCAATGGTTCCTGACAGAGCTTTAAGCCATTCCCTTGCATCCTATCACCAGACACCAGAGAGAAGACATCAGCACCTCCCCCTCTGCTCACCCTCATGAGGAAGTTGTAGACAGCAACAAGGTCACCCCTCAGTCTCCTCTTCTCTAAGCTGAACAAACCTAGTATCCTCAGCTGCTCCTCATAAGTCATGCACTCTAGTCCTTTTGCCATCTTTGCTGCTCTCCTTTGGGCACATTCTAATATTTTTATATCCTCCCTAAATTATGGAGCCCAAAACTGCACACAGTACCCGAGGTCAGGCCGCAGCAGTACTGAGTATAGTGGGATAATCACTTCTTTCCAACTGGTTAGCTATATTGTGCTTAATGCACCCCAGGATATGGTTGGCTGCCAGGCACATTGGTAACACATATTGAGCTTAGCATCAACCAAAACCCTCAGATCCCTTTCTGCAAGGCTGCACTCCAGTCTCTTGTCCCCCAATCTATACGTACATCCAGGATTACATCATCCCAGGTGCAGAATCTGACATTTTTCCTTGTTAGACTTCATACAGCTGGTGATTGCCCAGCACTGTAGTCTATCAAGATGTCTCTGTAACACCTCTCTACCCTTGAGGGAATCAACAGCTCCTTCCTAATTTAGTATCAACAGCAAACGCACTTAGTGTGTATGGCTCATCCATCATATTGTTTACATGTCTGGCTGTATGCTGGACATTTTGTCCAGAAGAATACTGTGAGAGACAATATCAAAAGCTTTGCTAAAATATATAAAAAAACCCCACATCCACTACCTTCCCTTCATCCACTAGGCAGGTAATCTTGTCATAAAAATATATTAAGTTAGTAAGGCATGACTTTCCCTTCATGAACCCATGTTGGCTTTGACCAATGACTGTATCGCGTTTTTCAATAACTCCCAGAATAATCTTCTCCTTAATTTTACCTGGCACCGAAGTGACACTGACAGGCCTATAATTAACAGGGTCTTCCTTCTTGTCCTTCTTGAAAATTGGAATAATATTTGCTAGCTTCCAGTTGACTGGGACCTCTCCAGATTCCTAAGACAATTCTTCCAATCCAGAGCTTCCTATCTGTTGTGTAAGGGCACCTGGGAAGGAAGCTAGATAAGGAGAAGCTTCTCCTGCTGTCCTGAGCAGAGACGTGTTCCCAGTCACCTCTATCCCTTAAATCACTGCCTTCTGCGTGGTGGAGGGAGATCCCTCTCGACCTGTGTTATGCCTAGCTGACAGTTTTGTGCCAGTGACAGCAGAGTATTGTTCCACCAGTCAATCTCTTTCTTGGACTCCTGGATGCTCCTCAATTTGTCTACTTTCTCCCAAAGCTCAGCCACCAAGCACAGCAGTTCTTCTACCTGGGCACACCTCTCACAGGCATTCTCACTGCTGCCCTGAGCCACCAGTGGAAACCTTGGACACACTCTGCAGCTGGAGACATGGGTGGCTGCATGTTTCCTTGGGAGCTCTGTCTGGGTAGCTGCATCAGTCCCAGTGGGTGCTAATACCACAGGGGATGCACAGGACATAGCTTTCTGTTGGGTGGTCACCACTGCTTGAGTTCCCTGCAGGGACATTATGACTGCAGGCAGGAGCCTGGGGGCAGGTGATGCGGTTGGTAAGGCTGCAGTTCCCCAGCATCTTGATGTCCTTCAGCAGAAGGTCATCCTTGCTGCTGCCTGGTCCCTCCCCACACACAGCCCAAGGGTGTCAGGGGCTCAGAAACCCCCTCAGACAATCCCCCCCGGGTACCTCATAAGCCTCATATGCCTCTCATCACATGGCACCTGCTTCTGCTGGCCTTGGCTTCCCAAGGTTTGAACTCTGATACATGTACAATGTTTGACTTCTTAAAAAGCCTACCATCAGGACTTGATTACCTTCTAATGCAGAGGCTGCATCAGAGGACAGTGTTAGTATGCAATGGGAGAAATTAAAAACAAAATATCTATTTCAGTATTTTGAAATATTTTGTAAACTTTCTGATGATATACACATGGATATGTGCATAAACCAAATCTTCAAATTATTATAAATTATAAGAACCAAGTCCCAGCCTTTGTCAACTACTCAAAAGGTCCCTTTATTTTGATAAAATCCCTTAATAATGCAACAAGATTATCTGACACAATGGAGACTTAGACCATTCTTCTAAATTTGTATTTTACCTTTTTGATAAATTTAATTCAAAGACTATTGAAGACCAAGGTTTTTCAGTGATTTAATACTTGAAGATTCCACTGTCAACTTTGTGATATGTTGTCATTATGGATAGGAAGAAAAGAGTAGGAAAACACCAAAACACTGTTGATCCTTGATCAAGATATATGAGTCTACATTTTATTATGTTTATAGATTTTAATTTTAGGTTTAATCTTATGATTGGTGCATTATATTTTAATGTAATTGATTTTGGGTTCTTTTTTGCTTTATCTTATTTTTCATCAACGTATATAATAAATATTTCTCCCACCCCACTGGGAAAAAAAGTTGCTTAAATTTCTTATTGTTTGAAAAATTGTAGGCTTTTTCCNTCCCCTCCCCTCCCCTCCCTTCTGCCTGCCTTGTTTGTAATGGTCCAGCTTCAAGCAGCTGAGGCAGACAGATTGTTTTTCATGGTCTGGTAGCTAAGACACCTTTTTAACATGTGGAAGATGTAGGTTCAACCTTCCTCAAGATGAGAAAAGTTTAGGATCCAATTCTTTCACTCCCGTTAATCTATTATCTAAAAAGGAGTCACAAGCTTGGCTGTAGTCCTAACCACATCAAACTTTTTGGTCAGCTCCAACTAAAATATTGGCATCTGTCTCTCCAGAACAGTCATGTGTGACTACAGTTAAAATTGCAGGGAGCTTTCAGGCTAAATAAGAAAATGTCCAATGAAATTAGAGGCCTATAGATCTAGGAAGTCTTGAAAAGAAGACAGATTAGATTGTTGCTGTGGACTCAGTCATCTAAAATCCACCCTAAACTGGATGGGGTTTAAGCAGACTACAACCTCAAATTATTAAATGATTGAATTACTTTATGTCAAAACCACTGGCAGCTGGCCAAGTTGAAAAATCTGATAACTAGCTTTGTTCCACCTTTAGCAGCTCATTACAGCATGAGAAATGAAACTGCTGTATTATTCCCAGCCGCAGATGGTATTCACAGGTTGAAGTTAGTATTTATTGAAGTAATATCATCCCTTTTTTCCATCCTTTCCTTTTATTATAAGGAAAGAGACAGATGATTGATAAATTTTAAAAGCGTATGGACTAAGCCTCCTCCCCCTCATCAAATGGCTATATTGATAAAAGAAAATTAATACCTTTAAGATACATTTTTTAAGTGTTTCTTAGAACAAAGCAGGGAAAAAAGATTGTCATTTTTAGGTAATTCCAGTTTGAAAATAATTGAAAGTGGCTGTCATATTACACAAAGCATAGGAATGTTGCTGAATACTTAGAGAGCAACCATGCAATTTCCTGAAATTAGTCCTTAAAGGATGTGTTGTCAATCAGTGCTCTGATTTCTTTATTTTGCAAAAATTCAGATTATGAGTCATACTTTTTCTCCTAATCTGCTATTTTTTCCTTTCCAAGGAAGAGCAAATTTGTACCAGATCCTTCATTCCTCCTACCCCCAAAAGGATATGGAGTATATTTTGTAAAACGAGAGTAAGTGATGTTTGTAAACCAGGGATATTTACATATCCTCATTAACTCCTTTCCTCAGTCAGTCTCTCTCCTTCTTTTATTTTCTCAGCTGTTATTGCATAATCTCACTCTAACTTAATAGGAGTTTAGCCCAACTGTAGATTGAAAGTTTGTCTTCTAGACACCAGCATCATAGGCAAGTACAGTGAAAGTCAATTTCCAATTCCTTTGCTCATGCAGTAGTACACACAAGTAGTTCCACAAGTTGTTCTCTTGGGTTGGATTCTTGTCACCTAGCTTTGGCCGTAGACTAGTTTAGCATCTATTCTATCCTTTTTACCTAAAGTTAGGGGAGAAAGAACAATTGGTGGAATGAAGGACTTCCAGAGACGGAATCCTCTATCTTAAAATAGACCGAATGATGGAGGAGAGGATTCATTTGCACCAATTCTGAACCTCTGAAAGTTGGATGTGTAATCCAAGCTAGTATATCAGACCTTCATTTATTGCTAGTGGTGAGAAAAAGTGCAACTGAAGTGCATAAAAATAGGTGCCCACTGTCATTTGAGGTACTGTGGCACATATTGGCCTCCAAGTTTCTGCTTCAAAAGGGTGCAGATTCCATTTAAGTGCTATGCCATACAGCTTAGTCCCATTCAGGTGTATTGTAGAGCCTAGAGTATCACAAACCACATTAGGCACTTACATGTAAGCAGCTGAATCCTGTCTGAGCAGACCAGTATGGTGGCTCATTTACACTCGGCGTCTAATTTTGATCTAGTATCAAAGATTCCTACCTGCAGATGCATTTCTAGATATAACATATATATATATAAAGCTTATACCCATAGTCTACCCATAGTATAGTATTATATATTTTAGCAATTTTATGTAGAACATTACGTTACACTGAAAACATATTATAGACAGAAAAAGTAAATATATAATACTATAGACAAAATAGGTAGATTTTTAAAATATATCCGTTGAACATTGTGATTAAGACATGGAAAGGGCCCATGCTGGATCAGTTTTTGAAGAACCCCGTGGGAAGAACCCACACTGGAGAAGTGAGACCCCACCACGGAACAGGGGAAGAGCATAAGGAAGGAAGGAGCAGCAGAGACAAAGGGTTCTGGACTGACGACAACTCCCATTCCTCATCCTCCTGCACTGTGCAGGGAAGAAGATAGAAGTGTTAGGCATGAAGTTGAGCGTGGGAAGAAGGGAGGAGTGGGGGAAGGTGGTTTTAGCTTTGTTTTATTTCTCACTATCCTTCTCTGTTACAATTAATTGGTAATAAATTAGATTAATTTCCTGTTTTGCCCATGACATTGCTAAGTGATCTCCCTGTTATTAGCTCAACCCACAAGCTTTTCATCATATTTTCTTGCCCTGTCTTGTTGAGGAGACAGTGCAGTTGTATAGTTCTTTTATTCATGAAGATTGGTCCTATTTAAATGGAATTGTTATCTTAAATTGAAGAGGAGCTTTTAGTCTACTGTATTTTCAGATTGTTTTGTTTTTGAGACTTTGATGTTTTCTCTGCTCAAAGAAAGATGTCAAGTTCTGTTGATCTCCAGACTGTCCCCAGTGATGCTGCAGGGGTTCCTGTGCCCAGTCTCATCTCTGGCCCTGCCTCTGGCCAGGCCTGGGCCCAGTTCCATGGGGATTTTGTCTCCTGGACGGGCCCCTTGGGCCTGTACCATGACTTGTCTCTGGCTCCAGCTCTGGCTCCATCTCTATCCCACTCCCGACAGGCCACTCCCAGTCTGACTTGGGCCCTGGTTCATCCCTTTACCCAGGTGCTGTGGGACTTCACCCTCGTCAGTGAAGGCATTGCCTGTGCTGGGGTCACCCTCAGCTCCCATCTTATTCCTGCTCCTGGAGCAGCCCTGCTTTGCACTCCCTGAAAAAGGTTAAAAATGTAATTATATAATATTCCGATATAGTAGTTAAAAACATTGTCTTCAGTCTCGCTGTGTATAAAATACAATAAAAAGCATACACTTAGCCTAAGAATTATAAATGAGGTAAAAGAAAAATATATATTTCTTCTGTAGCTGTTATTACTAAAACTTGGAAAGAAAAGTCACAAGAAAGAAATATGAATATTTGTGATGACAATTTTTTCAGGAAGGACCCAGTCAAAGAAGGCAATGATTTCACACTTCATGTTGAAGAGGTTTTGTTTTTTACAGAGCTATATACATGTTCTTTGCTGAAGAATGACACAGGAAAGTAAAAAGGAAGTTAAACTAATAAATGCAGTGGATATTCCAGGTAGATGTTAAATGTTAGATGAAATGCTTCTGACTTACTTGTATGTCATTCTCCCTGCAGGAAAAGAAGGTGAATCCAGGTAACTAGCTTATGTCCTCTGAAACAAGGAACTAACTCTTGAGACTAGGGTGGCTGATCAAGATGACTTCAAGAAGTTATAGAGGTAGATCAGCAATGCCCCAAAAGATGCATTTGAGCAGACCAACATCCAGAACAATATCAGTGCTACTGAGGAAGGAGCAAGGGACATGCAGAAGCTCATCAAGGAGAGTTTGAAGAATGGAACAGCTTTGTCTCCAGGTAAATATACTCAACTTCATGTAAAAAGGACATCAAGGAGACTTGAAGGACAAAAAATTGTGGTGTCAGTGTTCTCCATTGGAAAGTGGCAACATACCCCTTTGCACTAGCAGTATCTACCAAAAGGTAGGAATATTTTTTATTTGGTTTTCAAGCTATTACATAGGTTTGAAACACCAGCAAGTTACATCGGCCACATCCAAAAGTGAATGGCTTTTTGAAACACCTGAATATACTGCCAGTAAATAACAGAAATGCATCTCATGATGCCTAGTTTTAACTTAGGATAGTAACTTCATAGCTTAATAGAAACTTTGTTGAAGAAAGATATATAGGACGTAATCTATAGGACATTAGATGCAAAGCATACTCTGGAAAGAGCTTCCTTTGGCTGGTGAAATAATATTTCTATTTGTAAAAATAAACTCAAGGATATTCCATGTCAACAACATTTAAACTATTGTCCTAATTAGGAAAAAGTTAATATTAGTACCATTTTATGAGCTAGTCAATGAGAATTGTAACAGAAACTGTGACACACTGATTCTGAATGAAATCATCCATGCTATGGAAGAAGGAAACACAATGTCAGATGTTGACCATGATATGAACAGGGCTAACTATAAACCAAGGAAGGACAATTAGACTAAATTTTTAGGCAGTCTAGGCATGGAACAGAGAGATACCTGAAAATGCAAATATATATATATATATACATATTTGGTCCTGGTCCTTGTCCTGGTCAATGCCATAGATTTATAATATTACTGTCCAAATCTGATCTATAACAGTGACTACAATGTACTTAGAGTCAATGCCTTTCCAGGATTACCAAAAGCCAAAAAACCCTATGTCTGTTGTGTTTAATTTCAGGGAAAAAAGTATGGACTATATGAAAATGAGGAAGCTCATAAAGAAGATGATAAAACAAATGTAGGAAAAGAGTAAACATTTTCAAATGCAGGAGTTTTGAGAAGATACTGTACTAGAGGTTCAAAAGCAATTTATACTACTTCAAGATAAAGTCTGAAAAATGTGTCAAGGAAAGTGTCCTGGCTAAATAGCAGGGAAAGAACGTTATTAAATTCAAGTTTAAAAAACCCCAAAACTCATAAAAGATCTTAAAATCTGACAGGTTAAATTTAAAAACACAGTAAGTCAAGACAAAAACAGCATTGAGGTAATACTAGAAGAGTGCATACAAAATAACAGTAAGTCATTCTTCAAGAAGATCAGGTGAACAAAGCTTGATGGGAAGTTTATAAGGTCAGTAGATGATCAAAACCTGAGAGGACTGTTCAGAGAAGATAATTTCAGAGCAGAAAAAGTATAAGGATTTCTTTTCCATCTTGACTCACAGTGAGGAAGACTTGAAAGTTTCACCACTTCGGCAACTTTTTTTTTTGGGGGGGAGTAGAGGAGGGGTTGCACCACAGATTTGTCTGGTATTTTAATGTCAGTAAATTATCAGGAAGAAAAAAAGTGAAAAGAAACAGCTTTCTGTAACCATATGGTATTTACTTCAAATTCTATAGGAAGTGAAGGATTAAATACCTGAATAATTAATTGCATTTTATGTTAGGTTATGTGATAAAAGCTCACCCATAAAAGAAGCACAGAGAAACAATGGCAGATGGAAGACCCCAAATAATACCCCACTCTGGCTACTCCTAAGCCAATCACAGGATCCATCAGCCCATCAAAGGCCCATCTTCACAAGCTCAGAGAAGTACAGGGGAACAAAGGCAGGTGGGAACCCAAATCCCCCAGACCAGGGGAGGAATGGATCGAGAGCAGCCCTGCAGAGAAGGAGTTGGGGATGCTGGTGGATGAAAAATTGGACATTGAGCTTGTAATGCGCACTTGCAGCCCAGAAAGCCAATCCTATCCTGGGTTGCATAAAAAGCAGTGAGGCCAGCAGGTTAAGGGAGGTGATTCTCCCCCTCTACTCTGCAACTGTGAGAGCCCATCTGGAGTACTTCGTCCAGCTTTGGGGCCACCAGCACAAGAAAGACATGGACCTGTTAGAGCAAGTCCAGAGGAGGGCGACAAAAATAGTCACGGGGCTGGAACACCTCTCCTATGGAGAGGGGCTGAGGGAGTTGGGATTGTTCAGTCTGGAAAAGAGAAGTCTCCGGAGAGACCTTCTTGCGGCATTTCAATACTTAAAGGGGGCTTATAAGAATGATGGAGAGAGACTTTTTACCATGGTCTATAGTGACAGGACAAGGGACAACGGTTTTAAACTGAAAGAGGTCAGGTTTAAATGNAGACATGGACCTGTTAGAGCAAGTCCAGAGGAGGGCGACAAAAATAGTCACGGGGCTGGAACACCTCTCCTATGGAGAGGGGCTGAGGGAGTTGGGATTGTTCAGTCTGGAAAAGAGAAGTCTCCGGAGAGACCTTCTTGCGGCATTTCAATACTTAAAGGGGGCTTATAAGAATGATGGAGAGAGACTTTTTACCATGGTCTATAGTGACAGGACAAGGGACAACGGTTTTAAACTGAAAGAGGTCAGGTTTAAATGGGACATAAGGAAGAAATTTTTTACAATGAGAGTGGTGAGGCACTGGAAGAGGTTTCCCAGGAAGTTGTGGATGCCCCATCATTGGAATTGTTCAAGGTCATGTTGGAACGGGGCTTTGAGGAACCTGAGCTAGTGCAAGATGTCCCTGCCCATGGCNGGGCTTATAAGAATGATGGAGAGAGACTTTTTACCATGGTCTATAGTGACAGGACAAGGGACAACGGTTTTAAACTGAAAGAGGTCAGGTTTAAATGGGACATAAGGAAGAAATTTTTTACAATGAGAGTGGTGAGGCACTGGAAGAGGTTTCCCAGAGAAGTTGTGGATGCCCCATCATTGGAATTGTTCAAGGTCATGTTGGAACGGGGCTTTGAGGAACCTGAGCTAGTGCAAGATGTCCCTGCCCATGGCCAGGGGGTTGGACTAGATGATCTTTAAAGGTCCCTTCCAACCCAAACAATGACTCTATGATTCTATTCCTGTGTCTGGCTGTTCAGCATAACTGCAAACATTACAAACAGTGGTAAATACTGAAGTGACAAAAACTGCTGCTATTAAAGTAGCAGACAACTATGAAGAACTGCAGAACAACTTCAGAATACCAAGTAGGTATTTTTAAAAATGACAGATGAAAGTAAACAAAGATAAGCGTAAAGCGATGTGGAAAACCCCATCTTTTTACACACAGTAACTGGTTCTGAGTGGATGATTACCATAGTAAATGAGGTCTTGAGGTTATAATTGTTAGGTTTTTAAACAGTAGTGTTTAAAAGATTCAGATGTTAGGAATTATTGGGGAAGTAAATGAGAACAGAAAAAGAAAGCATTTTTATGCTATTTTAAATTCCGTAGCAGAACTGAAGAAAACACGTGTATACAGAAGTATGAAAAGGGTGTTGATGCCAAACAGCTTCCATTTGAAAAATTAGTAAGTTCACATTTAAATGTAAAAGCATACTTCACCTGGAAAAGAGCTAAAGGAAGTGCATATGGGAGGGTGTTATTGCAGTAATGTCATAGAAAATGAGTGGCATGGATAATGTGGTTTAGAGAATGAGGGCTTGTTAAGTTTTCTGTTACAAGAACTGAGAGTTTTCCAGTGTAACTAGAAAGTGGTAAAATCAAAATAAATTAAAGAAAGTACTCCTCATAATGTGTAGTTATATTGACCTTTGTGAAAAATGGAAAACAATCTAATTTGTTTTATTTTCTAAAAAGTAAAACGCTTGCAGAATCACGTTCTGTTCAACAACAATGGGACATCATTATACCATTCCTAACCACCCTATCTCATTAAAATAGGACCAAGTTGCTCACTAGCCATCTGTTATCTGCCATGTAGAAGGGAAAAAAAAAATTATATTGTGGTCACTAACACATGGGAAAACTTTCTGGAAAACTTGTGTTGACAATAAAAAAATATACTTGGTACAATACACAGAAAGAAAAGGTTTCCTAACTCAAATTCTGGCATTGTAAACACAGTATACCAAAGAACTTCTCTCATCTGACATAATAACCAGCATTAATTTCTGAATTTGTTTTTTAAAATTCAAGAATGATGTCAGCATAACATAGGACCATATATTATAAGATAAAAAGTAGTAATAAAAGTTGGAAATACTGAAAGATATTCCACTAAAACCAATGATTCCACAGATCTTCCATTCAAAGGCAGAAATAACATTTCTTTCTCTGTTCCCTGCCCCCAAAACCTTATTTACAAACACAAAAAGTAATCATCTCCCCTTATAGTGGGAAAAGAGCTGTTTTGGTTAGACAGGGATACAAAAGAACAAACTAAGAAAACATTTCTATGAAGGTATACATTTGTGTTCTGAGTTCAGGAATGTAGGCAACTAAGAAGAGATGTTAAAGAATTAAAAATGTCTCAGTCTCCACTAAATATAAAAATTTTGCTTAAGTTACATAAAAATTATATTCAATTTCAAATGCTAGGAATTGATGAACACAGAAAATCAGCATCATTATATGGTCAGGATAAAGTATAGGTGGTTTTGATGTTGAATGAAAAATAAAATGAATGGATGTTATAAATATATCATATAAGATCATTTTTATTTAGAATACAGGATGGCATATCAATCATATGTTATTCAAACACGATAGAAAACGTTTACAACAAATGAAAATGTTTTAAAAGTCTGCTAAAATGAAGCATTTTCAAATCAATAGGTGTGAGGTCTTGGAGGCAAGAATTGTAAAAGAAATTACAGAAAAAATGAACCACTATTTTTATTTATGCAAATATTATAAAATATTTTAAAGCATGGGGATCTGCCACAGTGTGTAGGTTTGCAACGCTAAGCAGAGTGATTCATCCCGTAGAACGTTAGGGATTATAGTAGGATGACTTCATTTTTTAAATTAAAAATTTCTTTACCCTTGCTCAGTAGCAGGATGACTTCATTTGTAAATAAAAACTTTTGGGCGTAGTCATCATCAGATCTTGATGGGTCTGAAAAGCAATACACAGAAAAAGTCTTAATTGGGTGTTCTGAATGACTCTCAGAAGTAGATGATGTCTATAGGAGATTCATTCTCTCTTGATTACTCAGGAGATCTAACAGTGGGACTCATAACATGAAAGTTCCTAATTCTACATATTACAAGTGAGATTCATCTGACTAAATGTAGATATCTGCATCAGAGGTAGTCACTCCAGGCTTCATTTATACTCAGTGTATATAAATAGGCATAGTTAGGGCATTTGGCTTCTAAAATGAATTGAACAGTGAGGAAGCTTATTTTACTTCATCAGCTCTAAAGGGAGGATGAGATGCGTAGCTCAGATGCAGTATATGTGTATATACTGGATAGGCTACGCCTATATACTGGGGCTTCAGAGAATTTCATACCTCCTGAACCACCTACATATATATAATGTCTGTACTCCAAATTAACATCAGAACAAACTTGCTTATGTATCATTCCTTCATCTTTCTTTTGATTTCCATGGAAAGAAAAGCAGGCTCCCTCAGTCTGCTAGAAGCTGCAACAGACTCCAATAGGGTTCTTCTTTTATGTCATCAAGTCTCTGGGATGCGCCATAGAATGTATTTACCAGGAAATGAATAAGTTTTGAAATTTAGTCAATTACAAGGAACAATTCACTCCTTCCATTAAAGGATAGATTCTTTGTTCTGCAGAATGATTTAATCAACTCTGCAGGAAGTCTAAAAGTCTAGGCTTTTATAGGACTAAAGTTAAATCAAAGTTATCCTTCTACTAGAGTTGGAAGTCTGATGCAAATGGTAAGATCAACCATTGTAACTCTAATACTTAAAAATTATAAACAGAACCAAAACCTAGGAAGCTGAAATTGGAAAAAAAAAAAAAACACAAACCAAATAGGAGGTCAACTATCTCCATCAATTAAGAATTGGAGATAAAAGTAAAAATTAGTGCCTCTCAGAAGGACTATGTGGATGCTAAAAAGGAAATATATTTTTAAATCAGGAACATGCAACTCTGATTAAAAACAGCTAATAAGTTCAACATTATTCATTGTTCTTTATCAGCACTATAGATTATCACTGATGAAAAAATAAGCAGATAGCTCAGAAAGAAGTTTATCCCCTGGAAGCCTAGGTATTCTAGGTAAAAAACTGTCCTTAGGGGAAAGAGAGAGAGAGGAGAGAGACACTTGCAATGGATTACTCCTAATGGAAGAAAGATACTCACTACAGGTGAGTTAGACCCTGTCTTAGAAGAATAACTTTGTGATGGATAAAGATGACCTAAATAAATACGTGTCTAGGTAGCTGAAAGTTAGTGAAGGCTCCAATTTCTTTTTATAAGAAGATGTGAACTACTAAGTCACTTTTGTGTTTTGAAAATATTACCTACTTTTAGTTTTATGAGATGCAAAGCATTTCAATGGAAAAATCATAGGTGTCAGAAAAAAATAGTTTGGTTAATGAATTGTCCATGGGACTCAAAACCATAAAACCCCTGGAATATTATTTGAGTTGTTTTCACAAGATGACAAATGCATGTAAAGTAATTGCAAAGCTCAGTAATTCCTATTGAGAAAATAATAAATTGACATTGTATGGGCATTTTTTTTCATTTATTAAAAAGTAACAACATAGACAGGGGCCTCTATGCAGTTCCGACATATAATTCTGTTCAGATGCTGATGTTTTCATTGAATTTAGAGTTCTAATTATCAGCTTGTTAGTTAATATTTTGAGGCAGATGCCAGCTATTAAGTAGACAGTGAAGGAAGCAGAAGTTTAGTAGTTATTACTTAACCTGAGAAGTGTTATTACTTAAAAGGCTGGAAAAAAATAACAATGGCGTGTACAGGAATGAAAAGAATTTACTGGCTGACTTGTGTTTCTTATGTGTGCTTTTCAGGATAACTGTGAGGAAGAGAGATGAACTGCCAGCAATATTAACATCAAAAGCAGGGAAATGGAGAGATTTCCTCTTTCTTGGAATGTCAGTGTGACTGGACTGACATTTTTGTCTCCTATTTTTTCTTTCATTAAAGCCAACAAATACATTTGCCCAATGTCCTGTACAGGTAGGAGTAGCAAAGATGTCACATATGCCAAAGACAAAAAAAAAAATCTAAACACACAACTTTTAGATTTACCATAAAGTTGTCTTCAAAAAAATGTTATTTTATAATGTCATTCATTGGAAAATGTCTGAGATCTCGATGTGTTTGGAGAAAAAGGCAGCAGCCTTGTAAACTGGTTCTGTTTTCTAGACATGTCATTGACGTCTGCCATATATTCTTTTGCAAGAAGAATAAGATATTCTTATTCATTTATGAGGCTATCTTCGCATTTTGAAGTTTCTTGGCTTAGAACAATCCAATTAACTCACACTGTACAGGTTCTCAGGTCTCGTATTTTGGGATCAGTTTTGCAGGAACAACAAGGAATTTTTAAGTTGTCTTTCTTAGTTATGTTTTATCCCCCCTTTTTAAAACAAACAAACAAACAAACAAACAAACTACATTCATATTCTAAGATGGAAAAAGCCTGATTAGTTCAGGGGTAAAAGAAAGGGCTATCAGCTAGCGGAATAGATTTTGTTGCTACCATAGGTTCCCTGTATTTATTTGTATGTATTCAGTATTAGCAATCCCCACTTGGAAGTTGTCGTTGTTTAACCCCAGTTGGCAGCTCAGCCCCACACAGCCACTTGCTCACTCTCCCCCAGTGGCATGGGGAAGAGAATCAGAAGGGTAAAAGTGCGAAAACTCATGGGTTGAGATAAAGCCAGTTTAAAAGGTAAAGCAAAAGTTGTCCATGCAAGCAAAGCAAAACAAGGAATTAATTCACTACTTCCCATCGGCAGGCAGGGGTTCAGCCATCTCCAGTAAAGAAGGGCTTCATCGCGTGTAACGGGTACTTGGGAAGACAAATGCCGTAACTGCAAATGTTACCCCCTTCCTCCTTTCCCCCAGATTTTATTGCTGAGCATGAGTTCACATGGTATGAGATATCCCTTTGGTCAGTTTGGGTCAGCTGTCCTGGCTGTGTCCCCTCCTTGCACACCCCCAGCCTAATCACTAGTGGGGCAGAGTGAGAAGCAGAAAAGGCCTTGACTGTGTGCAAGCACTGCTCAGCAATAGCTAAAACACTGATGTGCTATCAACACTGTTTTGGTCACAAATCCTGAACACAGCACCATACAAGCCTCTATGAAGAAAATTAACTCTGTCTCAGCCAAAACCAGTACAGACGTGAGAGGATGTCTATGATGATCCCAGATCAACTTCGGCTGCATCTAAACTTTTCAAACCTTAAGTGCTTTCCAGCTGCCTGCTCATCTCTTCCTGGATACATGATCATGTACGTTAGGGGTCTCCTGCTTTCATACACCCTTATTCTTCCTTAGAGGAAGAAGTGACTATGGTGCACTCAGTTACGGGTTGGAAACCAGGAATGCAATATGTACTTCATGCAATTTTTCAGTCACTGTTAATGTCTACAGTTTCATACTGCACTCTTAGTTCAATAGATAATTATTTATTAGCTGTATTACATTCATTGTATGCAGATTATTCAGTATGTAATGATGGCCTCTTTCAGTATTGTTTATAGTAATCCCCATACACTGAGTGTTAATTGTTTTATGTAATTTTAGCCCTGATACATCTAGACTTCTATGCTTAACGGGTCATCTAGTGTCCCTGTTTAATCAGCAGGGAGAGCTAAGAATTTTCATAGGGTGATTCATCCTACCACAAAATGGTTGTCCAACATTGGGTGGTGACTTCACAGAATCAAAGAATCATGGAATGTTTGAGGTTGGAAGGGACCTTTGAAAGTCACCTTGTCCAAACCCTCTGCTCAAGCACGATCTCCTAGAGCTGGTTGCCCAGGATCATGTCCAGACGGCTTCTGAATATCTCCAAGGATGGAGACTCCACAACCACACAGACTTCTGCTTTGGAGTGTCTGTCAGTAACTAAAAAGAGGCACTTAATGATTATCACTTTTGAAGTCCTCCAAAATGAGAACCATTCCACTTAAATTAGATACACTATTAGGAGTCAGCAGCAAGATGTTTACAGAAAAATTGAACTCACTAGCTTGTTTTCTAAAGTCAATGCCTATGGAAGATTCAGGCATGAATTGCACCCTAGAGTTGTCTAACTCTCTCTGTTGGCAATAAAAGCAGGTTTGAGTATCAGACTAGATATCAAATGTTCAAAATCCTTAGTTTATGCTAGAAACTCTCGCTCCCCCATAGTTCTGGAAATCTTGCTATGTATCAATTATTTTGTTCTATTGAAATATAAATATTATTTTTAGCACATTAATATTTTCTACAGCACTGGCATTTTAAAACATAAGTTGATAAATATGCTGCTCACTCTTTATGACTATCAACAGAATTCCAGATGTTCCAAATGGAGAATTGGTGTCTAATTTTTTTTAATTCAGAAAAGGAATTTCTTCTCAACTCATGAGAAATCAGGATTGTTTGGGAGGCCTAGGAAGAAATGAAGTGTATTTTGCATAAAATAAAAAAAATAATTATGATAAAATGTATTGTAAGGTGGATAGAAGACTGGATTCCTTCTTCCTGTTTTTTATTTACGTGAACAATGACTAGCTGAGTGATGAAGGAGAAGATGGTTTACACAAATACATCCGTTTGGTATTTTGGAGGGAGAGGATGTTTTCCATTTAGAAATTATGAAACTAATGACTATTTTTATTATTGAAACCTAATTGGATTCTGTTTGGAAGTGGTTTATCTTTCTCAAGCAACAGGAGAAATAAGAGCCAAAGATTTGAAATGATCAGCTGGTTTATCTGTAGGCCCCATCTGTACAACTTCCTCCTGATGCTGAAGATAATCATATGGGACTGTTTCAACTCCCTTGCAATCGGTTCCAAACATATGGAGGAAAGTCTTAATCTAAGATTTGTTTGTTTGTTTGTTTAACCTATGGGTCATTTGTTATCATTTTGGACTTAAAAAATAAGTAAATACCAAATGATCCGTCACCTATTGGGCCCCAACAGGCAGTCTGTCCGGAGACAGGATTTTCCACCAGGATAAATTCTTCACAAGTGCAGGAAGGAAAGTGGTAGAGAAATGTTATGAAACAGATTCAGTGATGCATTGCATCTGTCTTTAAAATTCTTCTGGTGGGATTACTACAGAACTAAGCTTACAGCCTTCCTTAACCACTAACTTTTTACATGAAGTAAAAAGTGTCGTGTGATCAAAGCTGAAATGTATATTCCTAACAGTAAGAAGGCAGTGCTGGTCAAGTGTATTTACTCAGTAAGAGTAAATAGATAAAAATGTGCTGTTCTAAACGGGACATATTTTTCATTATTGTAAAATAAAGAATAATTCTGTCAAGACATTCACTTATTTGGTGGCCTAAAATATAAGTGCAGTAAAAACTTCATTTCCCTTGAAAAATATACACGGTTTGCTTATTCTCTTGGAGTAAATGATTGGGTTAAATGTAGAATGTGTTGAAAACATACTCATAATTATTTTGTATCTCATTTTAATTTGAGATATTTTTAACAAAAACTGCACATGTTGGTGAGTTGTGGTGAGGAATGGAAGGAAAGCAGAAGGGGGAGAAGTCCATAGATTGAGAATGGTGCTCTAAGTACTACATACGGATCTGTTGAGCATAGTATTTAACTGCAGCTGTGTAAACCAGGATCTTATATATAAAAGCTCTAGTTCTTCATTCAGTGCTTTTTTTGAGGTGTCATTAAAAATGGAATGTCAACAGGAAAGACTGAGAGCTGTTTAGCTTGTGGAATATTTGGTATTTCCAGAAGATGTGAGAGACAGCCAAAACTTCACTGATAGAGTAGGAACACATTTTTCAAACACATTATTCATTTAGTTTGGAGCTTTTCTCATAAAAGGGAAAGACTAATATTTTGGCATCCTTTTTTTTAGATATTGTGACTAACCTTCCAGAAAAATGTTTCTTTTCTGATTTGATAGATTCAATTGATAGATTCAATACCTTTCACTGATATTGGGAGAAAAAAACCAAAAACAATGTAACAGCAACTGTGTTTCACAACTGAAAGAAAAAAAAAGTTAATACTCTTTGATACAGGTGATCCGGGAAGGAAAACAGAATATGAGACCATAATGAATTCATATGAAGTAGTTTCTGCATACTGGCAAAGAAATATTTGAATTCCGTATGTTGTGCTGTCAGATATTTTGAAGTGTAAGCATATTAGAGATTTTCCAGACAAAACTTTTGCAACCTTTTTAAGAGCCAATATATCATAGTTTTAAAAATTATTTCCTATAATGTACTATGTTAAGCATAAACATACTTAATTTTTATTTTTATGGGCTTTAAGATCTTGGTGACGTACATTGGTTTAAAAGATTTATATTTTCAGCTTAAATATGGTTACTTTTTCACATTTTTATTCAGCACTAGATGGCACTCTGAATTTAAACTGTAATACATTTTTTCTTTTCTCCTTAGAATACAGGGAACATGTTACCTTTGTTCTATAATTAAAATCCATCTACAGATTAATCAAATAATTTCACTTTTTCCCAATTGCAGTAGTAGGATGTCTCCTAAGGCCTATTACTATGCTATCAAATAATAAGAAACATAAAAGAAAGAATCAGGCAACTTATAATATATTGAGATACTCCTCCTGAAATTCAAAAGCTTTTTTAATCTAAAAAAGCAAAGCATTTGATGCTATTTAAATGCTTGTTACAATAATTTAGGTTGCTTAATGTACAAAATTAAAAAACTTTAGGACTTAAATGTAAATGTAACCACTAACCTGTGTTGTAAAATAGTGGGAACTTTGTAGAATTCTTGGTGTTGTATATCTGTAATTCATATTCAACATACCAAATCATCTTGGGCAGTTAGCTTTAAACTGAGCTGCTCTATCAAAAATGAGCTTTGGATGCATAATTTACATAAAGATAATGAAATGGTTATAATAATTTTAAAAAAATAGAATAGACAAAGAATACCCTAAACACCTTAAACTTACTACATTTTATAAAAGATCATCTGTCTTTGTCTTCTATTATTTAGCAGGAGATAATAAAACTTTTTTTTTTTTCCTGGATATGTTACTGGATGTCTGGGCTTTATATTGACTGTTGCTAATTTTGTAAGACAATGTATATTTTTAGATGCCAGCTTTTGGATTATCCATTTATCTCTGTGTATTGCAGTGGGACTTTCAAATAAACAAAATAATTTTTTTAATAGAATTTTGGAAGATAAATAATTTCAAATGGAAGGTTACATATACAATTTTGGTTTTTTGAATACCATGCATAAACATCTTAGGGACAGCTGAAGAGCAATGCATATCTCAGAGTTAAAATTTAAGAAGAATACGTGGTAAGGCAAAATATTCAACTGTCAGAGTTAGTTGAAATCCCTAGAATGTTTTTAGAATGGTTATTATGTCCCATGGTTATTATGAGCTTGGGCTATCTCTCCATTAATTTAGCTTCTATTCACAATTGCTTATTTCGGTCTTTCAACGTTCATCCTAGGACATGTAGCTTGCAAGTATCAACAGGACTGTACTATTATTACATTTCAGTTCCACTCTCTATATAGATTACTGATCCTAGTATAACCTGACATGCACTCTGTTATCTGCTAATTGTTACTAAATTAAGATCTTACATTATCTGTAAAGAAACATGTTTCATGTTAGTCAAAGACTAGCTTTCACAGTATAATATGTTATGGATTACATTCTAAATCAAGTAAATCAGTTCAAATACCCCAGAAACCAAATGAAATCTAAGACAATGAGTAATCACTGTGCATTAGTTATTCCTTTATTACATTAGGATCATAATAGTTTTGCCATTAGTCCTGGGAAAAATGCCCTGTTGATAAACCCCATCAGTGCTTGCTTTTATTTATCCTTGATTTTCCTAAAACTTACGAAGAAATGTTCTTTTGAGAAACGAATTGCTGCAAACCTTGGGACTTGTGTTCTCTCAGTATATCACTTTTAGAACATAATGAAAAGTTCCTTCTATACTGATCCGATATGTCTGTGACTTTTCTAAGTCAAAAAGGAATATTCAAATGTATTCACTTCCCAGTGAGGTATAGTAGTTTATATGGAGCTATACATTAATACAATTAAGCTGCTTCCAGAATCTGAGTTAAGTCATTTAAATCTAGCTTTGGTATTTCTGCATTGCAAAGTAGACACAATTGTGGGAATCCCAGACTGAAATAATTTCTGACATATTTGCATGTTTTTTACCCTGTAGTGACCTAATTTTTCAAATTCACGTAACAACAAAACTCATCATATAGGTACTACAACCTAAATATGAAAGGTAGCAATGATCTGGGATTAAATTAGGGATATTCTGGTGTTACATGTCTGAGTGAATTCAATGTATCCCCTTTTTACAGAATTAAATAACGGGTTTGTTTGGTTTGGTTCGGTTTGGTTTGGGTTTTTTTGTTTCTTCACTTGTTGTTTGGGTTGGGGGGGCAGGTAAGAGCTGCCGGTGTCTAGACACCCGTTTAAAAGATTTTCTAAGGCTAAAAATGAACTTGATGTAGAGAAATGCGTGACTTCTTCCTCTCAAACTAATTAATCCATCTGATACAACACATTCCTATTCTTAAATTTACATCTAAAGGAATGCAAAGTGATGCAATGATACCTGAGATTCTACTAAGGTTATAATGAAAGACATAAGATCACTGTCAAGATACCACACTTATAATAACCTACAAAAGAGAAGTCTGTCAATAATGCTACTAAAAAGACCTAAAAATCAAATCCATTTCTAGAATATGATTGATACTAGCTTCACATAGAAAGTAGAAATTTCATTTACAACCACAAAATGCATGAAATATGCATATTCTGGATGATCTGATTCATATCAAAGATATCTAACAAGATCTCGTGCTCAGTTTTATAAAGAGAATGACCAGTTTTCATGCAATGTGAGATTCTTCTGCAGGTAATGTAATAAATATGGCATAAAAATGTAATGTGAAATTTACAAACATCTAGAAAATGGAGTTCATTTTGAATAATATTTCAAGGAGTCAATTTTACAAGAAAGTGGTATTATTGCACAAAATATTATCCCTCAGAATATTTGTTAATCTAGTCTAGCCCCCCTGCCATGGGTAGGGATATCTTTCACTAGGTCAGGTTCCCTAAAGCCCCATCCAACCTGAGTTTGAACACTTCCAGGGATGGGGCAACACAGTTTCACTAGGAAACTGATCCTGTTTCTCTCCACCACACTGTAAAAAAATTCTTCCTTATGTCCCATCTGAACCTACCCTCTTTCAGTTTAAAATCGTTGCCCCTTGTCCTGTTACTACAGGCCCTGGTGAAAAGTCTTTCTCCATCGTTCTTACACGCCCCCTTTAAGTACTGAAAAGCCACTATCACGTCTCCCTGAAGCCTTCTCTTTTCCAGGCTGAACACTCCCAACTCTCTCAGCCTTTCCTCGTAGGAGAGGTGTTCCAGCCCTCTGATGATTTTTGTGGCCCTCCTCTGGACCCACTCTAACAGGTCCATATCTTCCTTGTACTGGGGGCCCTGAACTGGATGCAGTACTCCAGGTGGGATCTCACAAGAGCAGATTAGAGCAGGAGAATCACCTCCCTCAACGTGCTGGCCACGCTGCTTTTTATGCAACCCAGGATATGGTTGGCTTTCTGGGCTGCAAGTGCACATTGCCAGCTGAAGCCCAATCTTTCATCCACCAACATCGCCAAGCCCCTCTCTTCAGGACTGCTCTCAATCCGTTCATCCCCAGTCTGTACCAATACTGGGGATTGCTGCAACCCAGGTGCAGGACCTTGCACTTGGCCTTGTTGAACCTCATGAAGTTCACCTGGGCCCACTCCTCAAGCCTATCAAGGTCCATCTGGATTGCATCCCATTCCTCTAGCAAATCAACTGCACCACTCAGCTTGGTGTCATCTTCATATTGCTGAGGGAGCGCTCATTCCTACTGTCTATGTCATTAATAAAGATATTGAACAGTACTGGTCCCGATAGGAACCCTTGAGAGACACCACTTGTTACTGGTTTCCATTTGGACATCGAGATGTTGACTGCAACTCTTTAGATATGGCCATCCAGCCAATTCCTTATCCATCTAACAGTCCACATATCTCTCCAATTTAGGGAGATGTGTGGGATGGTGTCAAAGGCTTTACAGATGTCAAGCTGGATGACATCATGAGTTCTTCCTTTACCCACCAACAAAGTCACTCCATCATAGGCCACCAGATTAGCCAGGCACGATTTGCCCTTGGTGAAGCCATGTCAGCTGTCTCTATTCACCTTCCTGTCTTCCAAATGCTTTGAAATAACTTCCAGAAGGATCTGTTCCATGATCTTAGCAGGCACAGAAGTGAGGCTGACTGGTTGCTAGTTCTCAGCGTTCTCCTTTTTAACCTTTTTAAAAAGAGGCTTGAGAGGTGTAGGAAGAGTGATTGGCATTGAAAATTGAGGCAAAAAAAATGTTGAGTACCTCAGCCTTCTCCATGACAGTTGTTAGTAGTTCACTTCTCTTATTTATTGGAGGGTACATTTTCTTTAACATTCCTTTTCTGGCTAACGTACCTGTAGAGCCCTTCTTATTAACACATTGCTTGCCGTATTCAGCTCCATCTGTGCCTTACCTTTCCTGATCCCGTCCCTACACATCTGGGCATCCCATCCCTACGCATTCTTCCCAGGATACACGTTCCTGGTTCCACTGCCTACGCATTTCCTTCTTACACTTTAGTCTGACCAGGACGTCCTTACTCAGCCATGATGGTCTCCTGCCTTTGCTGCCCAATTGCTTACATGTGGGAACTGAGATCTCTTGTGCCCTAAGAAAAATGTCCTTAAAAAGCCGCTAGCCCTGTTCAGCTCCTTTGCCCCTGAGGGCAGTTTCCCAGGGGGTCCCACCCAGTAATTCCTTAAACAACCCAAAGTTTGCTTTCCTAAAATTCAGGGTCCTGACTTTACTCTCCACCTGGCCCATATCCCTCAATATTGTGAATTCCACCAGGGCATGACCACTGCAGCCCAGGCTGCCACCAGTCTTGACCTCTTTAATTAGTTCTTCCATGTTGGTGAGCAGCAGGTCCAGTAATGCTTCTCCTCTGGTTAGGCTGTTTATCACCTGGATGAAGAAGTTATCCCTGATGCACTCCAGGAGTCTCCTGGACTGCTTACAGCTTGTTGTGCCACTTTTCTAGCAGATGTCAAGGTGGTTGAAGTCCCCCAGCAGGATCGGAGCCTGCGAGTGTGATGCTTCCTGTAGTTGAAGTAAGAACTCTTCATCTACAGCTCCCCTTGGTCGGGCAGCCTGTAGTAAACACCAGCCATGAGGTTTCCTTTGTTGGCTTGGCTCCTAGTTTTTACCCATAAGCTCTCAACCTATTCATCACTCTTTTTCGAAGACAGCTCTGTGCAGTCAATCCATTTTTTTACACAGAAGGCAACCCCCGACGGACCGCCTTCCTTGCCTGTCCCTTCTGAAGTTTAGAGTTTAGAGCCATCACTTGCAGTGCTCCAGTTATGTGATTCATCCTACCACGTTCCAGGAATAGCGATGAGATAGTAGCATTCTAGCTACACAGTGGCTTCCAGTTCTTGTTTGTTACCGGATAACATGCATTGGTATAGAGGCACTTCAGCTGGGCTATCAACCTTGACACCTTTTCAGAGGAACACGCTCTAATTCATTTGAGACATTTCACAGGTGATATTAACTTGTCTACAGACAATACCAGACCTGTTTATTTAAAAATGCAGCTGTTATAAGCATCATTATGACTGTTGTCCTCAACATATTTTCAGTATTAAGCCTGGTCTTTTACACCTGAATGAACTTTAGAAGGTGGTGGGAATGTTTGCTAGACAAGATATCTGCAGAAATATTATTGCTTTTTAATTTAAAACCAGAATAATTTCAAGAAATGTCAGAATTACAACAGCGAATACTGTTCAGCTCCTCTCCATAACTTGTTGCCCAGAGGACTGTGATTTCTAGAAAAATCTTAAAGAGAATGATTAACGGCTGCAGGTACAGAGGAACTTTGAAGTGTCAAACTACATTTCATCATATAAGTACAATCTTTTGCAGTGAATGACTTCTTGTCAGAGTGCCACTTTTTGGACCTGTCTTTTGGTAAACTTCCTAGCACTTTTGGCTTTCTGAATAAAAGTTCTGATGTTATTGTTTACACTGAGAACAATCAACGTTCTTTATTAATTATCACTAACAAAAAATCTAAACAAATATCTATAAGGCTATAACACACTGAACCTGTGTTCAGTACAGTGTAGTAAAACTTGGGAGACTCTTTCTACCAAAGAATTTACTTTTATAGAATGATTATTTTTAAATATAAAATATGTTTGTTGTCAATATACAAACTGTATATATAGATTCTCTGAATCTAAATAGATCATATTCTTCTGTTGGTTTTTGTTTTTTTTTTTAATTATCTAACTCCTGGCCTACCTATATTCTGTTGTCAGTCAAGTTTCTGCCAATATTATACTCTATGTGGAAAGCATCTATAGGAGCCTAAGTTGTATAGAAAGGATATACTAGTCAGTCAAGTGATTTGTACTACTTACTGCTGGCAGTTCAAAGCTGCAAGACATATCTGTAATATTTAAATGTGCTACTGTGCTAACGTGTTACTGGAAAATTATCTCCCTGTGGTGGGTTGACCCTGGCTAGACACCAGGTGCCCACCAAAGCCGCTCTATCACTCCCTCTCCTCAGCTGGACAGGGGAGAGAAAATATAGCTAAAGGCTCACGGGTCAAGAGAAGGACAGGGGAGATCACTCACCAATTACTGTCATGGGCAAAACAGACTCGACTTGGGGAAAGTAGCTTAATTTATTAACAATCCAATCAGAGTAGAGGAATGAGAAACAAAACCAAGTCTTAAAACACCTTCCCCCCGCCCCTCCCTTCTTCCCAGGCTCAACTTCACTCCCGATTATTCTCTACTTCCTTCCCCCCAAGCGGCATAGGGGGATGGGCAATGGGGGTTGCGGTCAGTTCATCACATGTTGCCTCTGCTGCTCCTTCCTCCTCAGGGGGAGGACTCCTCACACTCTTCCCCTGCTCCAGCATGGGGTCCCTCCCACAGGAGACAGTCCTCTATGAACTTCTTCAGCAGGGGTCCTTCCCACGGACTACAGTTCTTCATGAACTGCTCCAACATGGGTCCTTTCCACAGGGTGCAGTCCTTCAGGAACAGACTGCTCCAGCGTGGGTCCCCCACGGGGTCACAAGTCCTGCCAGAAAATCTGCTCCAGCATGGGCTCCTGTTTCCACAGGTCCACAAGGTCCTGCCAGGAGCCTGCTCCAGCGCAGGCTTCCCATGGGGTCACAGCCTCCTTCGGGCATCCACCTGCTGTGACGTGGGATCCTCCATGGGCTGCAGGTGGATATCTGGTCTACCATGGACCTCCATGGGCTGCAGGGGGACAGCCTGCCTCACCACGGTCTTCACCGCAGGCTGCAGGGGAACCTCTGCTCTGGCGCCTGGAGCACTTCCTCCCCCTCCTTCTTCATTGACCTTGGTGTCTGCAGGGCTGTTCCTCTCATATATTCTCACTCGTCTCTCCAGCTGCAACTGCGCAGTTTTTTTGTTCCCCTTTCTTAAATATGTTATGCCAGAAGTGCTACCACGATCACTGATGGGCTTGGCCTTGGCCAGAGGCGGGTCCGTCTTGGTGCTGGCTGGCATTGGCTCTATCAGACATGGGGGAGGCTTCTAGGAGCTTCTCACAGAAGCCACCCCTGTAGCCCCACCGCTACCAACACCTTGCCATGCAAACCCAATATACTCCCCTGTAGAAAAATAGGCAGAGGGGGATCTGCCTATTTTTCTGTATGTTTCTCCTCTTCTGCTGCCCCAGGGAATAGTTCAGCTGTACATCCAGTCTGATACAATACTAAGTCAGGACCTTGGCTCCCTCTGCATTTACAGGGAGTATTGAAAAAATCTGAAGAATAGTGTCACTAAAGTGAGGTATTTCCTTTTCTCTATTTACTGCATAACAGGTCTAGGTGCTTTCATAAAACTCTTCAGTGGTCACCAAAAAAGGTAATTCTTTGGTAGGACAGTAAGAAACAGAAGGTGCCAAGTTGTGTCAGATTAGTATGCTGGTCACTCCCTGATAATTGACAAAAAGAAGTGCCTGAGGGACTGGAGAGTGGCTCATCCCACTAAGTTAGGAGAAGCAAAAACCAAATCTGATTTAAGTGTTCTAAGAACTAGAATATCACACTTCTTATAGTAAGTTGTGGTGAAGCTCTACTTTTTGTACCTCTGGCTATGTTTTGAGCTGAAGTTAATGTAGTCTGAGTGAATTAAGTGTTTTTAGACCATGCCTATCATGTCAAGACCCCCAAGTGAATAAGAGATTTTTCATACTTGTGTACTTATCTCTGAATCATATTAAAGTGTAGGCAGTAAGCAACTAGCATGAGCTGTGATGCTTCTAAACATGAAAGACTGTTTATAAGTAAGTGTTCAGGAAATGAAAGCAAAGTGCCAATTAACTGTGAGTATCTCCAGGACCTGGCAGTCTTGCTTAGTAAGTGGGCTGAATCATGTTCTTAAGCTTGTAGGTAAATTCCTCCCTACTCCGTTTTAGGAACATTAACAGCCAGTCTGAACAAACACAGGGTGTTTAAAGATTTGCTTTTAACTATGTCAGAATTACCTTAAGATTCATAAATTGACATCATGTAATCTATGAGGTCTGATTTACCAGGTATGCTGTTAGGTTGCCTATCAGCTCAAGCCTTGATTAGTTTCTGTGGCTAATTAAAGTAAATATAAGCATGCTGTCATTTTGGAGGACAAGGAGGATTTTTTATGTAGCGTCTATACATATTTTCTATTGTGACCCTAAAAATATTACTTTAAAGGATATTTTTCTTTAAGATGATCCCTATTCTTTCCTGTTCAGATCTTACTGTGCTTCTCAGCATGTCTATTCATTCCAAATGACCCATGCAGATGCAGCTGTACCAGTTTTGGTACCCAAATTACCTGTTCACTACGATGTACAGCCAAATCTCAAAAAAACATAGTTTAAAGGCCACTTTAATCTAATACATAGAAAAAAGCAGAAGCTTCAAAATAATGTCTTCCTCTTCTATTTATAGCCTAATGGATCCACAATAATTTATCTGTACATTTTTAACAGTCTAAGAAACTGTGTAGTTATGTGATTTTTGATCATCATTGGTTTTATAAAAGTGACTGTTGCTTACGTTGAGTTAGATAAGAGTTTTCAATGAAATGTCTTTTTACAAGTTGACACAGGGCCAACACTTTAAATTAATGTCAATGGACACATTAAAAAAAAGTGCAATGAAAAACCATGCAAAGCTTCTCATGAAAAATGAGCAAAGTCATGACCAGGCATAAGGAAACAAATTACTTTTTCAGCCTGATACAACTCAAATTCAATGAAACTATTGCAAAACCAGAGTATCTCTTCCAAAGTTGTAGTTCATGTATGAAAGAGTGACAAATACTGTATTATACAGACAATTTATTTTAAAATTACAGAAAAATGAGAAGCTGACTTGCTGAATATCAATGTATGCATAAAACTTGTATAAGTGAAGTTTTAATTACATCTCCAGTAACCTGTTCCAAGCAATATTACAGGACACAAAGTCCAACAAGTTTCTGGAACATGATGGAAGAAACTTATTCCTTGGTTTGTAAAATACTAGTTCACAAAGATGTAGCTGTTTCAGAATTTATTCCAGTTACAAGAGAAGAACTCATTGAAAGTCTAAAGTTGCAAGGTAATTTTGGTGAAAGTAATGACAAAGAAAGACCTCATTATTCTGAGAGAAGGAAGGAATGAAAGCCATTGAATAAAGATAATGGAATTCAAAAAGCAGTCTTCAACAAATTTGGAGAAAAAAAAGAGAGGTTCTGGTAAAATGTAGTCCAATCAACTTCAATATCTATACAGATCTTGAACAAACTATGTAATTTAATTATACATGTTTAAAAGGATGAAGAAAAAGATACACAATTGATTTATCAAGACAAAGATGAATCAAAGAAGAGCCTCTTGAGTGTTATAAAGGTGAAAGTACTACTTCTTTAAAAATAACCATAAAAGTTAGTCATCAATGTCTTGTCATCAGACTGGTAGAGCATTTCAACTGAGATCCTATAGGGTATGTGTTTTGAGATGGTTTTATTAAATATTTTCTCTAAAAAGCTGAATGATGGCATAGAGAAAAGGTTTATAAAATTTGTGGATGACATCAGGCTGGCAGAGGTGAAGGCAAACCAGAAGGCAGGTCAAAATTCAGAATGATAAATTGGAGACATAGTCGATAACAATAATAAATCAAATAAACTTTAAAATAAGAAAATAAAATTGAAAAATAACTGCATTAAGGAGGAGAAAACAAATACAGTTTAAATGGGTGGTAACCCAAAGGCAAAGTATCAGTATTTGTGAAAAAGATCAAGATGTTATCAAATATCAAAACGTGATCATGAACCAGAAATCTAAAGCAATGGCAAAACCAGTAAATCTTCTGGAATTTGTTAGGAAGCATGTTGTATGTTTGACATTATAGGCAGTTTTCTTTCCTCTTTTTTGAGGCTGATGATATACTAACTGGTATATTAAATTTTCTTCTGGGCACTAAAATAATAATTTTAAAAGTCTCATATAATAGTAAAAATTAAAAGAATATGGACAAGTTGGAAAAAATCCAGAGGAGGGCACTAACAGTGCACAAAAATTAAAAATGAGCCCTCAGCTATAGATAAAGGTAGGATTTAATTTAGGAACTAGAACACAAAATGCAGGGGGGAAAGGAGAAATGGAATGGGATTTGATAACATAATCTCAGCGTATAACACATAGTTAGAAAACAGCCCACTGATTTGTTGTGCTTCATAACCAATGGGGTAGGACTAGAAGAAAACATCCAATTTACACTCTTCCTTTTATGCCTATAAAGTAAGCTTGTGACTTTGCCTGAGTGATAGCATGAGGGAAAGATACTTGCTCATATCTTTCCATCTTTAATATGAAAGATCTCCACACAGATTCTTATCAACATCTTCAATTACAGTGACAGAATATCCAGCTCTTCACCCATCGTTCATTAAAGGATAAAAATTATTTACTAGAATGGCTAACGATTTTTAAAGCAAATGAATTTGTGTAGCTGTCTAGCTCCTAACATTAGAAACATCCTATATACCTAATACATGACCTGTTTTAATCTGAGAGCTTCTTAAAAAAAATGGAATGAATGACAGAACACTTCTCTCCTTGTTTTTTCTAGGTAGAGGGAAATATGTACATGCTGAAATGCTTGATTTGCTCTTAAGCACAAATTGTGCTCTTAAGACTGTGTTCTCTCACACCTTCTACTTATGTCTCTTTGTCTATTTCTGCTTGCTTTGAGGAAAAAATGTTGATATCCATTGACACCCTTTGCATCAGCTAGCTGCGCTCGATGCAGTGCTAAAGGGCAAAACCCTAGCACACTTGTTCTGTAAGAAAATGTTCAAATAGGCAGCCATGGCACAGTCTGTGTGCCAAATGTTGTACACAGTAACTTCTACAGGATGTACTGTAAATCATAGTCTACATTAGTTTTCTCTCCTGTCTAGTGCACATGATTAGTGAGCTCTAAGCCCTGAAAAGGAAGTTAGAACAAAATCAAAATGCTATTTCCCAGACATGTTTTTCCTAGATTTTTCAACTTCCTTACTACAATGGCTAATTGTTACTGTCTCTTGACCTCACTGCCAGAGGTCAAATGTCTACTCTGAGAATGGGATATTTACATCTATGTATTTGTTGAAGAATAATTCTGTTAGTGTTCAATGCTAAAACTGGTAAATAAATAATCATATGGAAGAAAAATAATTACATGTACATGTATTTTTCAACAACTATCAACACTAATTCAGTCAAATGTTCCTAACACTGAAATTATTTGAATAACTAAAATATAATTATTTTATACCAGAAAAAAAAAATCTATTTTATTTTTTCCATAACAATTTTTTGAAGCATATTATCTCCTATTTTCTAATTCAAATGAAAAGCCGGGACTCATTAGGTTGGGATGTGTTATAGTCCATCAGATAATTGCTTTGAATAAATAGTAGAAATTAAATGTTTGTAAAATATTTTTAACTACTAACAATTTGTTAATAATTAATTACATAGTTTTCAATAATTTAACATAATTGACAACAAAAGATTTAGTAATGATAGTAATATGTGTCAGTAATAATGTAGGCCTACTATAGCCTCAGGATACAAGTATTTTGGCTATAAAGTCACATAAGTTCCATCAGAATTTAATATATATATTGCCAGACAAGAAAGGTACCAAAGCTGAAACTTAATATTTCTCCAGCGAGTCAAATCAGGAAAAACTTGACTTAAACCAAAATACTTGCAATACATGTCAACTTGAGCACTAGCTCCATCTTTGTGAGAAAACAGGTGCCTAAATTTGGGAGAAACCTTTAGACTCTTTATCTTGAATTAATGATTGTGTCATGGAAACCATACACCAACCTTATTTTCTGATGAAAAATTATTTTAAATATTTTAAAATAGAAGATAAGCATGACAATGCAAATATTTTAAGGGTCAGAGTGACCATAAACCTAGAGAAGCTCTTTTGTTCTTGTGATCCAAAATAACTATGAATGGAACCTACCAGGGGAACAGAGGCTTTCTCTAAAATAGGAGAATCTTCACACAGGTTTGGAGTGTGTTGTGGTTTAACCTGGCAGGCGGCTAAACACCACACAGCTGTTTGCTCACTCCCCGCCCCTTCAGTGTGATGGGGGACAGAATTGGGGAAAAAGAAGTAACATTTGTGGGTTGAGATAAAGGTAGTTTAATAGGACAGAAAAGGAAGGGAAAATAATACTAATACTAAAACTAATAATAATAAAAGAATATACAAAATAAGTGATGCACAATGCAATTGCTCACCACTCGCCGACCAATGCCCTGCCAGTTCCCAAGCAGCAGTTGCCGCCCCCTGGCCAAGTCCCCCCAGTTTCTATACTGAGCATGACGTCATATGGTATGGAATATCCCTTTGGCCAGTTTGGGTCAGCTGTCCTGGCCATACTCCCTCCCAGCTTCTGACTGGCAGGGCATGTGAAGCTGAAAAAGTTCTGACTAGTGTAAGCACTACTTAGCAACAACTAAAACATCAGTGTGTTATCAATGTTATTCTCATAGTAAAGCCAAAACACAACACTATACCAGCTACTAGGAGAAAAATTAACTCTATCCCAGCCAAAACTAGGACAGAGTGCTGTAGCTCTAGATCTTACCTTAAACCAAACTAATGTGCCTAAAACAGAAAGAAAAATTATATTCTTAAAAGTCCACAGTTGTAAAACTGAACTGTAGAGCCTAAGGACAGAGAGGTTTAAATATGAAGTTGCTCTAACTCATCCCAGTGACCAGCTTCTCCAGCTAAATAAAGCTTTGAAGTAGGGGTAAATGTGATGAGATTGTTTTCACTCACCTTTTCCAAATACCAGTTTCAGTTTAAGTAATATAAGGAAAATATGTCAGCTATAAATTGTGTTTTGTAATATTTGTTTTGAATGTAACACAGCATTATTTTAACAAGTGTAATTGTGTGAAAATTCTCTATAGAAAAGAGGAATGAAGCAAAGAAACTATAAACAAATGGATTCTAAGAGGTACATACTCCTAAAGCAAAAATTCGTTATCCAGAAAACTGAAGTATGGGTGATATACAAAAAAACCATTATATGTCCTATTTCAAACTTCAGGGACAAGAAAGGAGTTGAATTCAGAATTTATCACCTCAACTTGCATATTGTTTCAGATTCTGGATCTAAAAAGTCATATCAACTTGTTCCTAGATAGATGCTGCAGAAGACATGCAAGAGCATCTATATCTATAGTGCACAACAAACACAAATATTTTGTGTCCTGATAATCTGAATCAACATTCTGATATTCTAAAATCTGGAATTTTGTGAGATTCCAGATCTCACAAAAAGATTGCAAAATTTTAATTTACTGATTCCAATTTAATTTTAAACTTTAGTTATATCACATTTATATTTTCTCACACCTTTTAATTTGTGTACTGACACTTGAGTTCAGTTGTCATATACTCCATTATAGCTGTATCAAAGTGCCTTGATACAGCTATGTGCCAAGAAATGACAGCAGGTAAAGGTATTTAGCAATAAAGCTGTGCCTGTATTTTGCTCTTTCTAAATAGCACTCTCCCTTAACAAACCATCTGAACTTCGATTATTAGAATGGACGGTCAACTGCCCAACATGCTGTCTTGCATTCAGAAACTCTGTTTTGGAGGTCAATGTGTGTGACAAGAATTGCTATGAGCTTCTTCCACGAGATATGGTCCCAGTGCAAGCAAGTTTAGATTTATAGAATGATGCAGCTCCTCTGAGACAATATAAAAAGAAGTTGTTACTTCTTTTGAGAATTTCTGTTGTTTCTGTTCTCATTTTTGTGAAATCAGTTTCTACTCAGAAAGCAAGGTAAAGGATCTCCATGTTGGGCTGAAATAAACACTCAAAAGAGAAAACAACACAAAGTGGACATCAGCTTCCGAAAACAGTAAATTAAAAATCTATTTTATTCAGTATAACACTCTACTAAAAATAATGAAATCTTGAGAAGGCTGTCTGCTATCAGTCTCTCTACTGAAAAATGCAGAATGGCTTATTCATTAAAGAGAAAGTTTTGATTAAGATTATATAAATTAGAATAGGCATTGTATAACCTCCTGGGGAGGGCGGGGGGAAGTTGCACTTCCAAGAGATGATTACAGCACTCAAAACATATGAAAAGATAATACATTTAATAAACAGCTCAACAATCACTCGTAAAGTGATTCATTCTTTCATCTTCATTTATTAACTTCACTAAAATATTAAAAAAGACAAATTCTTTGCTCAGCTCTATTTGTATATCTTTAAAGTAAGGCCAGAGAAATCAGTCATTTTCATTGAAAATTATGTACAAACCCTTCTGTTAGTTCTGGCTTAACTCCAGTGCCATGACTAACTTGCACTGAAATCCATGTTACATTAATAACTGAATCCAGATCATGCTCTGTCTGAAGCTAATCAAAGCTGAGTCTATTTATAGTAAATTAACATCCAGTCAATTATTATATTTTTACAACATTAATTACTGTTATTATTACTATATATGATAAAGTAATTTACCTGTTGAAAGAACATTTTTTGAAGTAGGTGAAAATTCAATAAAGATAAAACATCTTATGTACAGATGCATACAAAGTGAAGAAAATGGTCTTGGAGGCTTACACTGAGAGAATTTCCACAATTCCTAGTTACATAACTTGCAGGAATAAAGCTCACTGCCTTTAAAAACTGTTGCATACATATGGAATCCAAACTGAAGGACTTTTTATTTAACTGTTATTTTCAGAATGGCCTTTTAGTTCTTATTTGGTTTGAAGCCAAATAATGGTAGGGCGGAAGAAACAGAACAAGAAATGTTTGTGGATTCAATGAATTTTTCAAACAGTTGTGTTCCATAATCTGCATACTCTATTAGAGTGACTTTTTTTAGGAAAAATGGAAAACTGAGTACTGAAGAAAAATTAAGTTTGTCATCCCCAACATTATAGTCTAATCAAAATTCATGTCAACTAAGCTTTCTATATTAAAGTTCTATCACAAAAATATACTCTACTCTTCATCCTGAGCCATCCTGGCAGTAAACAGAGGTCATTTTATGGTTTTGACCCATTGAAATGGAAGTTGCAGTCAGCATTCACGTTTAATAAAAAAGTTCTTGTGAGAGTTCAAAAGTAATGTTTAACTGAACTCTTCCTGAATTACCCTGTTGAACCACCTACTTAATCTATCTTATGAGTCTTTTTCTAACCATGAACAAAGATACAGTAAGATGTATATTTTAACCTAGCATTTTAGGGTTGTGCTTCAATCTATAACCTGTCTTAATGGTGATGTATTTTAATCCTTGAAGAATCAACATTTCCATTGTAAGCCATTTCATCAAAACCTACTTTTTCCCTTCCTTTGGCTCAACACTACGCGAGTTGAATGGTGACCAGCTATTTCTGATGGATGCTTTGAAATTTGATTTCATCTTCTTATAACAGAAATAGTACAGGACTGGTTATTAGTAATTTGAAGTTCAGGATAATTATAACCCAAATCTGCTTTTTACTTTTCTGCTTGTGTTTCTTCAGATCTCAAAATGTTGGCTTTTTTTTTCAGGAAACTCATTTGGAGCACAAGTTCACATATGAAAGCTGAAAGACCTGACCTGCTTTAGTGTTCGGTATCACTTTGTTCAAGAGACTGGAGTTACGTGGCAGATTCCCAGCTCCTCCTCCCTGGGCCAGAATAGACTTTGTTACAATCAGCCTGTCTGATTTAGTATCTTTGACAAGTCCCAGAGGGCATAATGTCCAATATACCACATAAAGGATGACAGGTTCATTGTCAAGCAATTGAGGTTTAAACTAGAACGAAACACAGGTAATACCAAAAGATAAAACCTATGTATTACCATTTCCTGTTATCAGGATCTAAAATAGATACTTATCTCCTGAGACAGCTGTACTTAGAGCAAGAATTAGAAAGCTGACAAACTCACATTCTAAAACCCTTCATTGACATTTGACTCGTCTCAATGTCCCTTCCTACAGAATTAGAATAAGACAGTGTGTAGTGGTATAATGAAAATTAGTTAGCTATTACATCAAGAACGTAAATAATCCACAGACTAATATATAAACATTACAGGTGGATATTAATGGGGGAAGTGAAAGATTTATACTAAAGATAGGAGGAAGAATAGCAAATTATTTCCTTTTTGCATGATGATTTACAGAAGTGGAAACCTGAAGAGAGATCCTTTACTGAAGCAAGGCAAGATAAGGGAAAAAAAGGTGATGATAACCTTGGTAACTAATCTTAAAATACCTTGCATAAGTGATGTATCAAGGCTGAAGTAAAGGAATAATGGAAAAGGCCACAGAAAACAACTTCAGGGAGATATGGTTAAGATAAGCAAATAATTAGGGCATTTTTACACTGTGGGCTTGACCTGAAAACCTGCAGTTCGAAGATCACACAGTCTAAATACCTCTACTATGGTCTAAATACCATCATATCACTAAAAATGTGGTACAGCCACCTTAAGATTATAGCTTGGAGATCTATACATAGTGAGATGAAAAGCACTTCTTTACTGATTTTGAAGAACTGTAAGTACTTTGCAAAGGATTATGGTGGTAGTAGGGGGGATTGTTTTGTTGTGTGTGGGGTTTTTGTTTGTTTGTTTGTTTTATTGAAAAGGAAAATCTTTTCACTTTTCAGAAATCTGAAATACCAAATATTGAGACAGTACCATGTTTATTTAAAAATCTTGAGGAGAAAGTAAAAAGCAGATGGGAGTTATGACTACCCTGAACTGCAGAACACTAATAAGTAATTCTATGTCCATTACAGGAAGATGGTATCAGATAACTGATGGGAATTCTGATGACAGGTATAAGAAAACGTAAATACACATAGTATTACTAATATTTTTACAGAATATTGACAGGGACAATCTTGTGAAAAAAAGACATTGCATGACTCAGAATATTTAGATTCTATTCCTGGCTCTTCCAAATATTTCTTGTGTGACTTGCATTAAATCTCCTAGGCTATAACTCCAACAGTCAGTCATGTACCCTACATAAACCACACAAAATATAAAATTATGCATGGCTTGTACTGTATTGCTAGACTGGGGCTTAGTGTCTTATATTCTTTGTGCCCTCATAGACAGGAATACTTTCTACAACCAAAAATCTGAGCAATCTGTGTAAGGGTGAAAATGGTGGTGTAATACCTAGACTGATGTAATGGAATGTATGAATAATGTATCAGGGACTGAAATACAATCTAGTTACTGAGACTGTAGCTACAGCAGAGGCCTCTCACACCCATAAGAATAGAAATCCATTTAGCGTACTTTAAATTAGCTTGTTTTGATCTCAGAAATAAACATGCTAATATAGTAGAAATGGAAAAGCATTTTTTTATCCAGTGGCACCATAAAAAATAGGATTGCCATTGCTAATAACAGGTCACAGGCCTTGTGCTGACTGTGCCTTATGCTGACTGTGCAAGGCCCCAGTTCTGGCCAGCTTTATTTATTGTTAATATTATGAGTTAATATTATTATGTGAGCTTGGCACCATGTGTCTCTTGTTATGATGTGCAGTTTAAGAGTGGGGTAATGGAAAAGGTTTTGAAAATATGACACAGGTCGAAAGCAGAGGCCCCAGAACCATAAACAGCTCAGTGACAGTCAAGTGCTCGTCGCTGAAGAAGCTCACCATCAAGATGGGAAAAGACAGCTTTTGCTTTAAGGAAAGAAGCAGCAGCTAAGTAAGGGGAAAAAAGGGAAAAACCCAACCCAACCCAACCCAACCCAAAAAACCAAACAAACAAAAAAACAGGTGAGGAATAGGATAAGACACCTGCTGGGCTTGGAAAAATAACCCCCAACTTGCCCCCAAGCTTCATGCAACATGTAGCCCAGGGACAGACGAGAGGAATAGTACTTTCTGGAAACTTGTAGAAGGACAAGATACCAAATTTGGGATGGGGAAAAAAGAAAGAAATCACTTCTCCTTGGGGTTCCCCCCTTGAAGGGCTCTTGAGCCTGACCACCTCGATGTCAGTGACTAAAACCATTAAGAACTGTACCAATGAAGAATAACAATGCAACATCAGGTTTGTGGTACAACGTGCTCACAGCTAATGTAGGCTATGATTATTACAGAGTGATTGCTTTGAATCTGTAGTGATAATGTTTGATAATATATGATAATGGATTGAATTATCCATTTGTATTATGTGTTAATGAACGTCAGTCTAGTAAAGTTCTGTTTTGAAGCTTAAGACTTGCCCTATTTATCAGTTTTCTAAGCATGCCCATCACAGTGGTCTCTAAATCCCTGGTTATATCTACACTTTCCTGATACTGGAAATCTGGATAGTGTAAAACAATTTCTAAACAGTTTTTTATTTTTTATTTTTCACTTATTGTCAAAATAGCAATTTGTAAATTTAGGTTGAGAACTGGAAATAAATAGTGGTTCTCAGAAATGACATTGGAAGCTTTGAAATCTGAAAAGAAAGACTGCTTACAAGCAACACAAGGTTTTTGAGATATGTAGTCAAAAGTCCCAGTCTATAAGAATCAATAAGTCATACTTTACCATGTAAGACAAGAATCCACGATTTATAAATGATGGACCCTGGCCTCCTATCCCACTCATTACACATCTTGCTCAGTGTGGAACCTGTAGAAAGGAATACATCCATCACAGTCCCTCTTATGGCAAAGTCAAAGCTGGAAGAGACTTAGAAAAAGAGAAAGGTCTAGTGGAATGCAAGTGTACATGTCAATATCAATTCACACAGGACAGCATTTACAGGTAAGTGAACTTGCTTCTTCAAGTGTCCTCACATGTGCATGCTAACAGTGGATAACTCAGAACAGCCACAATGCTATCACACATCTTCTGAAGGATCTCAGATCTCCATCATGCAAACAATGTTTGCACCACTGACCTGCTGAAAGCTGTGTCCTCTCTGGTCATTCACTGAGGGTATAGATCAATTATACACACGTGACACAGGCAATATCAAGAAATAGAGTGTTGTGGTGGGCTGTGCTCATCATCTAATGTGTTAATGTTTTCTATCTGATGCTCCTGGTCCTGGGTAAGAATATTCATGGCTATTTAATCTGTCCCACTCTGCTGACAGTCATTTGGCTAGACCACACTGAGGTACATTTTTGATCTGGGGTCTGTCATTGATTCTCTTTCAATTTGATGAAAGTTCACCTGTCACCTTTACACACTGTTGCCTATGAATCTCAATGGATCCCTTTCAGGATTCACAGGATTTACAGGCTGCACCCAACAGGATTAAATTTCAGTAGCACAATGGCCACAGTGGAAGAGTGCAAAAGCAGTAAAAGCTTCTGTATGGATATGTTTATGATGGATTTTTGGTCTATATGATGACATTTCTGATTGTTGGCTTTCTGTTTATGTTGATTTAGCTTCATACATAGTAACACATTCCTCCATCTCAGGGTCAATTTCACAAACTTTTGATATTTTAGTGCTCAGCATTTGTAATTTATTTTCCATTTTCTCAGTTTACCAGTTTTGGAAATGTTATTTTCAAAAGAGTAGTAAGTTGTAGTGATCCTTTTGTTTCAAATTTAGTTCACCTACTCACCTATGAAATAGACTCCTCTCCAAAGTGACTTTTGGCTTCTGTGACAGCTTCCTTCCTAAAACTCAGTTTTCCTATTCTAGAAATTTTCAGGTAAAAGTCAAGCCCTCACCAAACCCCGATTAATCTTAAAAAATCCTTTCCTAAAACCTTCTTTTGAGCTCCGTGACTCTGGGACATAATGTTATGCATATTTTTTTAAATGATTGTGAGACCATGCCTACGTCTCACTACAGTTTGCTTTCAACTCAGTTTAAGATTACTAATGCTATCAGCAGCACTGGCCTCAAGAAGTCAGTACAAAGATCAGAGTATTGCCCCTTACTTCGGACTTCTGGATTAACCCAAACTGACTATAATCTAGCCCAAAGTGTTTATCTTTAGAATTTCAACAATAAGCTTGTAGAAACTTTAGTTGTGCCTACATTGTTTGTTTGTTTGTTTGTTTTAGTTCAGAACAGAATATGTTTTTGAAGTGATTATCTGATCAGCTCAGTAGTAGCGAAGTGCAGTAACTGTATGAAACTAAACTAGAAGATACGTTTCAGGGAGCACTGCCTAATCCTAGGCATTAATGGGCATTTAGTCTGGGGGAGCAGACTAGAGCTATTTTGAATGAAAATCCCTGAAATAAGTAGGGCAAGCATCATATCCTCACAGCTGTTTTGTTTTTCAGATTTGCTTCTGTTAGATTGATATTGTTAATTTAGACATAGCCCTTGGTTGCCTGTATTACATTTACATGATTTCACGGTACCTAATTTCCTCAAACTTTATCATTTCTCAGTGACAACTGGGAGAGTTTCTTTTATGGGGAATTCTGAAGAATATTTGCACGTGTTAGCATTCTTGTACATTTGCATAAATATTCACATATACCATTCCAGATTAAAACAAACCAACATTTTTTTTTAATGGGACCAGGTTAAGCATGATTTCCTAAATTTTCTTTGGAGAAAATGGAACTGACATTTCAGAGCTTTCCAAAATGACCTACTTCTCTCTCCTTTCACCTGATAAAGTTCAGAGGATCTGAGTCTAGAACAAGTAGATTTACTGTTCTTAAACTAGGGGACAGACTAGGTCACATCTGGACATAATCTACATGGTCCTGCTAGGCTGTTACCTGAGCATGTTGGGAAAGGTTCTTTAGAAATCTTCCAGCCCTTTGTCCCTGGTAGGATCAGATAGGAAAATACATCAAATTGCTATTTTCTAATGGGAAACCATTTTACTGGCAAATTCTGATCAGTTTTGTTCTTAGAGCTCTGTTTCTGTTTATGCCCAGATACATTTGTGAAATTCCTCTCCCTTGTATATATTGATATGACAGGGCATCAGGGCTCCAATGGAGCAGTAACAGAGTATCATGTCAGTAATTTGACAGATCAAGGACTCCCCAAGGACTCTATAATGAAGAATGCTCCATTCATTTTTCTCTCACATATGCATACTCATATTAGCTCATTCAAAGTTTCTACGCAGTCTCTGTTAGCACTGTAATGATGTTACTGAAATTCAGTTTATTCTGTGAAGATTTCAAGCTGTCATTGTAATTAAATCAAGTTTTGTCTGGATCAGGTATAATTTCAGACAAAAAATATAATTCTTTCTTTACATTAGAGAATAAAACACTGGTACCAAGTGATAACTTTGTTTTAAAAAAGAAACAAAATAATGAACATGTCAAGTTGTGTTTCCATATAATAAATAGTTTAATTTATGTCAATGAAAACATGCATCTTTAGAATTAAAGCTCTAACATTCAGCTAAACTCTGCCCTTGTTTCTCAGCAAGCAAACTTACTTCATTAGGGATTGCTATCAAAGGCTATCACTTCAGGGATTTGCACACTATCAAAGGCAGGATTTATCCCTTTGTTCATAACTCTGATGTACCTAGTGCTGCAGAGAGCATTCAATAGTGTGTGATGTTAAACTGGCAGTGCCTCTGTGGGTGCAGGAGCATGCATTTCTAAGTAGTCATACAGCACATGCAGTATGATAAGACACAGCCAATGACGTAACTTCCTGTGGTCTTGCCCATCCTACAAGGCAATTCTAGAAATAGAAGCTTTCCATCCTTCATAGGCTTGTGTTCCTCACAGTTACTGACTTGTAAGTTCCAGCTCATAGGATTCAAGCCTTGTGGTAAGATTGTTAGCCCAAGTTCATTAGAAGCTTTGTGTATCACACATTTTAGGGCAACCATAGCCCCATGGAATTTAATCTTCACTGAAGTGAATATTTGCTTCCTTGCTCTTAATATATGTAAAGGAATGTCTGTTGGCTTCGCGACACTCTAACACTTCCATTAACTTACTTTTGCATTAAAAATATGGATATTCTCTTAAGCCTTTTAAAGATCGTGAAATATGCAAGTTCAAAAATGTGACTATAATGCTGTTGTCCTAAAATGTGTTGGAATATACAATAAAAACACAGTAAGACATTATTAAGTTAATTTCATGCAGTATTCTTACTGAATCAGTATGTTTTAAATGCATCTTTTCTTTAAGGATGTAATAATACTTCTGTGAAACTAGCACTTAGTATACATGTTAATTGAGCTATGAATAGAAAAAATGTTTCATAAAACAACTGAGATCCCACAATATTCTTTTGTTTTGGAGATTATTTTTTTTTCTAGATTAGTTTTTTCCATTTCAGTAGGGATAATCTGACTGTGAATACAAAATGAAGAAAAGGAAAGCTCTTGGAGATGTCTGTGGGAGTTCATTAATAAACTGGTTAAAGAGCGTTTGGGAATTAAGATTTTACACTGGTTTTGGTGTCTGAATGAATTTGTACATTATTGATCTTTCTTATAAAGTGACATCAACATAAGTGACATTGATTTTCAGTGCTACGTGTAAGTTCTGTCAACAATCTAAAACTTTTATTTAAGTAACTGCTTGCACACAGCATATTACTCCATCATATAAAAAATGATTATTAGATTTTTCCTGCCTTCAAATCGTATACCTAAGCCCTCTACTGTTTAATTTTCTGGTCTGCATTAGCTCTGAGAATTTTAACTGTGGACCAGAGTTACTTCCCTCCAGCCTTCTTATTCAGTTATGTGCAGTAACTGCAGCATAGTTGTATGTTTTCTTCCTGCTTTTTATTTATATCTCTTACTTTTATTAGTATCTCTTCCCTTGTGAAAAAATCCAGTCCCTCCCCAAAAAATGATAAAATCCATCTGCTTCTGCCTTGCATACTGTTAGTATGAGTGACCCCTATTTTTTGTATTGCTGGAACTGAAGGCAGATGTTGGCCCTTTATTAACTGAAGATATGGCATATCACCTTGTTATTAGGAGTATACTTAATCTCATTGAACTCTAGGGGATGGTGTTCTGCTCATCCTGATTTAGATGTCTGCTGTGTAAGTAGCTAAATGTAAACTAAATATCTAAGACTCCATATGTTGCATAACTCTCATGCAGCATGTGTGTCAAAGAAAAGCAGCTTACAAGAAAAGCCAACAATTTATTCTTAGTTTTGATAAAATCTGAATGCAGAATTCACATGCAGTCCATTTACAGTAATACTAACAATTATACTCCAAACTATCGAATTTAAAAGGCTCATTACTAATAGTATTTATTATCCTTTCCCCTGTATAACTAACTAAAGGGCAATTAATACCCTTTCCTCTGGTGTTATGGTCACCCTTTCAATATTCCTTTGGGTCCTAGAGTTGACGGTGCAACTCTTCTTCATGAAGAATGGGGCAGTTTGCAATCGGCACACTTTACTGACAGGAGCATGATGTTTATGGTGGAGGTTCTTTCTTGGACCTGGGATCACCTGAGGCTGTTTTTATTTGTTCTTAAGCAGTCTGTTCAGAATTTCTTTCTCTTCTTATGGGCCAACAAGTTGGTTACACAATTACTCCATTTTGTTAGATTTTTACCATGTATGATTAAAACATATTATTGCAGAATCAACACTAAACCTCAGCAAAATAAGCCTGATAGCTTAAGCTAGCTTAAGCTATAGGAAATAGATCATCAGAGAGTCAGCTTTTGGCTATAGGAAATAACCTTCTTGATCCTTTCATAACCCCTATCAAATTTTGCCATTTCAGCTAAAACAGACCTGCGGCCACTGAGGACAATTCCTGACAGTCCAGAAGTCTGAGAAAAGTTAATACAAAACCTGTGGCCTGCTGATAACAATAGTAACATGGTATATTCTGGTCCGTACAAAACACGCTTTGGAGTTCTGGTTAATGCAGACATTAACCAGGAATTCAGAGAAGTATTCAGCTTAATTCACCGTAAGCAGACATCTACATTTTGCCAGGTGAATACCTCCCTCTACAATGGAAGTATACCCTTCACCCCTGTAGACACCTATACTGCAGATATCTCAAATGAAGCAGGCTAATCTCATTCCAAGGGCTTCATTCAGGTTACGCAGAGGTGTCTAGTGTCACTTGACACACTGTATGGTATCTGAAATATCCTTGTGGGGTAGGCAGGAAAAAAAAAAAGGACATGCATGAGACTCTCAGCCATTTGAAGTGTCAGACATTGGTGTCTAGGTAGTTGGGACTCTGACCCACTGTTGACATCCAGAGCTCAATTTGGTTGCCTACACATATGTGTCATTTGGCATCCATTAGGGTATCTCTCTTGGCTTCCAGCTGCCACTCTAAAATGACATAGGCCAACCACAAGCACTGTGTTATACCTGCCAGCCATAAAGGTATAGTAGGGTATGGTAGAGCATCTCTGATGGCAATAAGTGTGGACAACTGAATCCCAGTTTCTGAACTGGTAAATTAGGCTCTTCTTCTATTAATTAAAGAACAATATTCATTTACTGGTTATGATTAATCTCATTAGAAAGCAGATGTCTAAAATGTTACAGATTAAGTATACGGAGTGTCTCCGTACAAATGTACAAACGTGTTTCTGTTGCCTACAAAATCCTTCAATAAAGGCAGCATGAGGTTAATATTAGATGTGGGCACCCTAGTCATTACCTGTGTGAGAGGAGTCTCCATATGAAGAATTGTTCTGAAAGATTTGGACTCTATAGTTGAACAAGCTTGTTAACATTAATTATTGCATATTTAATAATACCATGATCATATTGGACAACTATATCAGACAAGTTTTGTTTTGCTGATGTATTTGCCAAGCTGCTCTCCATCATATTTCAAAAGTCATGACAGTTGGGCAAAGTTTCCAGTGACTGAAGAAAAGGGAAACATCACATCCATTTTTGCAAAGGGTAAAAAGGAGGACCCTGGGAACTTGTGACAAGTCAGCCTCCTGGAAGCTGTCAAAGCTTATGGAAGACAAGGAGATGATTAGACAGCCAACATGGTTTCACCAAGGGCACATCATGCCTGCCTAACCTGGTGGCCTTCTACAATGGAGTGACTGTGTTGATGGATAATGGAGGAGCTACTGATGTCATCCACCTTGACATCTGTAAGGCCTTTGACATGGTGCCACGCAATATCCTCGACTCTAAATTGGAGACATATGGGTTTGATGGGTGGACTGTTGGATGGACAAGGAATTGGCTGGATGGCTGCATCAAAAGAGTTGCAGTCAACAACTCAATGTCCAAAGGGAAATCAGTAACAAGTGGTGACTCTCAAGGGTCCCTGTTGTGACCAATACTGTTTAATATCTTCATCAGTGACATAGACAGTGGGATTGAGTGCACCCTTAGCAAACTGGAGATGACACCGAGCTTAGTGGTGCAGTTGATACACTTGAGGGAAGGGATGCCATATAGAGGGACCTTGACAGGCTTGGAGGCCCCTGTGAACCTCATGAAATTCAACAACGCCAAGTGCAATTCCCAATATCAATACAGACTGGGGGACGAATGGGTTGAGAGCAGCCCTGCAGAGAAGGACTTGGGGTTACTGGTGGATGACAAATTGGACATGAGCTGGCAGTGTGCGCTTGCAACCCAGAAAGCCAATTGTATCCTGGGCTGCGTAAAAAGCAGTCTGACCAGCAGGTTGATTCTCTCCCTCTACTCCTCTCTCCTGTGACCCCACCTGGAGTACTGCATCCAGTTCAGGGGCCCTCAGTACAAGAAAGACATGGACCTGTTGGACTGGGTCCAGAGGAGGGCCACAAAAAAGATCAGAAAGCTGAAACACCTCTCTTATGGAGAGGGGCTGAGAGAGTTGGGATTATTCAGCCTGGAGAGGAGAAGGCTTCAAGGAGACCTTCTTGCAGCATTTTAATACTTAAAGGGGGCTTATAAGAAAGATGGAGAAAGACTTTTCACTAGGGCCTGTAAGGACAGGACAAGGTGCAACAATTTTAAACTGAAAGAAGGTACGTTCAGATTGTACATAAGGAAGACATTTTTTATGATGAGGGTGGTGAGGCACTGGAACAGGTTTCCCAGAGGAGTTGTGGATGCCCCATCATTAGAAGTGTTCAACGTCAGGTAGGACAGGGCTTTGAGGAACAGGATCTAGTGCAAGGTGTCCCTGCCCATGGCCAGGCAGTTGGACTAGATGATCTTTAAAGGTCCCTTCCTACCCAAACCATTTTATTATTCTATGATTCTATGCCAAAATTAATTTGATTTC